>PNEQ01049624.1:0-10126 GCA_003012365.1 Medauroidea extradentata
AATATGACATTTTGTTCAGGTTTCGAGGAATTAAAGGTACAGTTCGGTACGCAGCAGCACGCCATTTCAAATGGCATTTATAACGTTTTGCTTCTAGTAAATACGCTTCCACTGAATAAATATTATTCACTATAATACACACGAGCTATCTTGTGCCTATTTCAGTATTAATTAGTATTACATGTACAACAAATTTAATGACATGCATAGTCTAAACTTATTCGGCATTGTAATATTCTGTAACGTACAAAAAGACCGTTAAAAGACGGAGAAATGGTACATTTTTAACCAAACAGTCATTTCAAGTTCAAATAGTCCATAGAATGAGGATATGAAGAGAAGTATAAACAATCGCCAAATAGTACGAATTTCAAATTGCGAATACAAGAAAAGAACAGAGATGCGACATCTAGTGGCCATGACGAGAACCTTCGCTGAAGGCACGGATTTTGTGCGAAAAAAGGCTGCCGTGTCCCGGCCTCTAGTTAATAGCGTAGGCAACGACTATAGCCAAATAACAAGGGGGTCAAGCAAAATACGTTGGTAGCATGGAGTTAGGAGTATACAGTAGATGGCATGTTGGGATTTCCTTAAAGTCGACGAATATGTTTTGCGCGAAAAATGCTTTACTGTAGCCCAAAACTCAGCATTGAGTTGATCGAGTAAGGTCTTCGTAAGTGCCTAGTATGGTATTGACACAGAATAAGGAAGGTTTTTTATTCTGTGATATTAATACTGTAGAATGACCAGATTTGAATGAAAACTGCAATTATAACTGCGATTTTCAAAATTTATTTCCCCAAAACTTTGTAATATTGCCATAAGTGACTCTGCTAACCTAACCTATACACATACGTGCTTCTGAAATTGACCACTGTTAACATCCAGTAAGTCGACACTTCTATAGCCCATCCACCTTAAGCTTAAGTGTGACATAAAACGCACATTTTTAAAGCCACATAGGTAAATATTAAGAATAGCTACTAATTGTGTACTAGCCAATCCATTGATTTTAGAGGAATAGTTTATTGATGAAAAATGTTTAGGAGAGAGACGTTAAATGTAGTCCTACATATTTTTTTTTTTGTTCGGTTGGGTTAAGTGAGGTTAGATAAGATTAGGCAGGTTTGTTGGAGAATTTGGTTCAGACAGTGGATGAAGGAAGCAGGTGGACGCCTCATGGAGAAGGCCTTCGACAAGGTTCCTCATGGAATGTTGATGAGAAAGTGGAAAGACTACTGAATGATAAGCAGGTGGTTGACTGGATTGAGAACATTCTTAGGGGACGAAGTCTGGGCATATTAACACTTACTTGCCAGTGTATATATGAAGCCATTTCTTTTGCGACACACAGTTGCGCGTATTCAATAAAATTTTTATGTACCCAGCCACAATACTAGGTCCAGTTAAAACTTATACAAACCAGGAGCTTCACTCACATTATTTATCAAAGGTGCCTTCTCCATCATAGTAAAGCTTTATAATGCCTTGCCCCAAAGCTATAAATACTTGAGCAATAGCAGTGATCACTAGAACATTTGATGTTGATTTGAACAACATTCACCAAATAATGAGTTTTACTAAATTACTACACTGATTTGGTTGAACTGTGGCATCACACAATGTTAAAATTTTCATACAAAGGGTGTCTCCTAGAAATAATGAAAATATATTAGTGCTAGAATTAATTAAATGAAAGCATGATTGCATATTTTAATTTCCATTTCAAAATATCATACAGTGGAATGAAGTTACTGTTATTTTTGGGTAATGTGATATTATCATTGTAGAATATTTTACATTGTTGTTGCAGTTCTGGAATGCAAGGATGGGAGGAACCAGCAATCCCCATGGTAAACAGCTGGACATTGACATTGACCTGTATGATTCTGGCTCCATCTTAGATTGAACTCATTATTGCCTTGATGGAAGATAACACAGTGTGACTGTTTGCTGTTGCAGCCCCTGTAAAATGTAGTCGTGGAATGGTTTGTTTGTCTGGTATTTGTGTTACAGGACCTGGACGTGCAGGAATAGCAACACCAGTTCGTCAGCAGTCTGCTGTGGAGTTAACTTGCCATGCACCACTCTGGTCACTAGACAAGTATTGCCGCTGCTGCCACTCACTGCAACACTGGAAGTCAAGGGTCAGTATCTCCCTCCTTACTTACTTTACACTGTGTTCAGCAAGGGAAGTGGATTGACATGGCTACCTTAGCGTCAGTGACAAACAAGTCAATTTCCCCCGTGTGCTTGGTGTAATGGAGCTTTTGTAGAAATTGTAAGACTAGTAATTTGTTATTGCATTTAATTTAAATAGTATTCTACGTTACACAAAATTATAATAACTGTAGACCATTATTTTATTTTTAAACAATTAAATGTTATCAAAAGTTGCCACAACACAGCAGATACCAAGATACAAAAGTTTTTTTCCTAGACAAACTTGGAGAAACCAAGAGAATAATATACTTTTTAAACACAAAATCTTGTATCATTATTTACAAAAGGCAAATTAGAAATATCAAAAAAATTCAGACAAAAATAATGAATTTTTAGAAATTAACATTTTGATGTTATTTGTAAAATTTCTCCATCTGTTGTTTGAGACATAGCACAATCAGTAAGGCACTTTTCAATGTAATGGACAAAAAATTATGAGTTGATTTATTCCATTCTATGTTGCTTACTATTAACAATTATTAGTGGGGCCTAGCTACGTAATACCTACGTGGCCATGGGTAGTACTGCATGGGCACAGAATGCTTACATTTGAATATTTCAAAACTTGGAAATCTTTATTATTGAAGATGTCTTAAGTTGCTGACTTCCTCCTCCATGGATCAAAAACTACGGGTTACCCGTCATTTTGAAAAAATGTCCCGTAGTGTTCCAAACAAGTATAAATACTGGTACTGTATTTTTGTTTAGTAATTGTCTTTTGCAACTGAGTGAACACTTTGCTTCAGAAAAGTCCCAGAGGATAATTTGAGTTTCAGGTCTTTGAAATTAATTACTTGCAGTGGAACCCCTGTTTTATACTTTTCAAGAAGCCTGGAAAAATTGCAAAATGCAGGAAAGTGTAAAAAGAGATAAATTTTGAATGCAAGAGAAGCAAATGATGGGAACACAAATGTAGGGATAGAAGAAGGGAAAATGTAAAAAAAAAAAAAAAAAAATAGGATGTTACTGTATGGGAAATTTTATAAATAAGTTTGATTCTTTTACTGTATAAAGTGTTTATGAAATAATGGAGCACATAACCTAGCTAAGTGAGAATGAACATCAGCCGTGTACAGTTGTGTTTAATGTTTGCAGTTCTGCCAGTGTGGGCGATAGAGCCTCACAATGCTTCAGTTCTGTTCCAACACTCCGTAAACCTGCACTACCACGCCAGTGTATATCCCATTCCGATAGTCACCTGGCTTAAAGACACAGGTATGCATCTTCTATATCAACACATTTAACACAAGGTTAATCCGTTTCCTCAATTAGGAGGCTCACACTGTGTGGTTTTGAAAGAGCCAAACGTGATGTGATGAAAAAAAAGGCTAATTATAAGCTAATAAAAAGGGGTTTATGCATGCTGCACAAAGGGCGCAGTCTACCACAATTTTCATCATCATTATTTTATTTTTTATTTGTACCAGATAATTTTTTCTTGTTGTAGACACAAAGTGGGACTAAATTTGGCTCTTATGAAATTTTTTATCTCTCATAGTTTTCGCGTAATGGCTTGTTAAAGTCATTTTGCATGTTTCCGTTTTAACGACTACACTAAAACCAACTCATATACCAAACTCAAAAAAATCACAGTGGATAAAAACATTGCTGGCTACAATGACATGCTCATGAAATTAAAGAATAAAAATTATTTGTATTTTTAAAAAAAATATTGAACTTTTAAAATTTTTATTTGTATGTGCCACTATTTGAAGTGATTGTTAAGTGTATTGTCAACAACTGAGATAGTTACAAACTGTTATAAACAATTTTAGAATGAAACTATCGTAAATACACTCATACCTTACCCAAAACTTGATCCTAGAACCCCTCACACTGCAATCCAGCTCACCAATCAACTGCACCACAGCAGCAACATTTTTTTGACTTGCAGTAAAGTAATAATGCTTTTAAAATGTCATAAAGTATAACAAAAAAAATTAAAAATAAAACTACATATTTTACAATCAAGGTACATGAGTTTAATGGAATTAATTGTTTTCAATTTGATACCCATTAACAAGGCCTTTTATTACACCTAAAAATGGCCATAGAGCTTGTTATAATCTTGTAGACACTATATAGTGGTAGCAAATAACTTGCATGGCAAATCACTATTGATGCTGTGGGGGCCACGGTGTTCGAGGTGGTCAAACCTCTTGCCTCCCATCAAGGCGATCTGGGTTCAATTCCTGGCTGGGTTATTCCCTGATGCAGTTGGTCGGCGGGTTTTCTCTGGGATCTCCTGTTTCTCCCACCCCTTCATTCCGGCACTGCTCACCAGCGCTGAAGACCTAGATGTTTTAATGCTGACTAAAATCACTTACTATTGATGCTGTGTTTTTAAACAATGCCAGACTATTCATGTTTTGTTTGTTGGGTTAGCAGTTTGTAAAGTATTGCAAAAATATAATTTTAACGCTTATACAACATTAAATTACTGCTACCACTATTGTAATAATGAAGTGGGTATACTGATCTGTATTTTCAAGACAAGTAATCTTCGTTAATATGGATATCCAGATAATATTTCAGTGAACAGCCAATATTACCAAATGGACTTCCATGTAAACATAAGACAATCAGTGTTGCTACTTTTATATCATCTCGGTTAACTAGTTAAGAAAGGTTTTAAGAAAGTGAACTTGGCATAGCAAAAAAAAAACTCAAAACTGTTTACTGCTGTGTGCACTGATAGTGACCATCTTATCTTAAAGAATGATAAAATTAATATTTATTTGAATTAACTGACTGTGGTTAAACACATTATAAGCCAACAGGAGAAAACAGTACAGTCCTTAATGGCATACCCTAAAATATTTTAGATAATTTTGATAACTTATTGTACATGTTAACAGTTTATGATACAACAAAAGTATAGTATTAAAATTAACAAGTATATAATATGTTACTTTTTTGGATTAATAATTTCATTTAAATGCTTGATTTATTACATGTGGCAGTCAAGTTATAACACACTAAGGTGAAATAGGCTTAAATGGTTAAATATGTTTCTCGGAAATGTGCAGTTGCTCAGTAATATCCAAGTATGGTTCAGACTGACAGTGCTATTTGTTTAGTGGTAAATTAAACTCTGTGGTTGAAATAGTGCTCGATAGTAGGGAATTATAAAAATTGAAGTTAGTATGTGTCGAAAAGAAGATTTTGAGACATGTAAAAATATATGTATATCTGCCAAAAACAACTGGACAAGACCATACAAACACCAAATTTGCAGTTTATGCCATGTACTTCTCTTAATGATTCATTTTCATTTCCTTAGAAATATACATACTTAGAGTAAATCAATTTTATAATGATGTACAGGCATTGATTGGTGATCATATTTTCGTTTCTTAGGTGCCTTCTGTTGATATTGTAAGCCCACAAGCAACCACAAATAATTACACATCAGGTACAGTAAGGTGCCGAGTTACGTTCTTGAATTCATTACGCAACTCGATATTTCTGTCATTAGACCATATGTACTATACTTGAATGCAACTTATGAATTGAAAGTAATATTTTTTTTTTTTTAATGTACAGGTTCTAGAAGCAACAAGGCGGTTTGTTAAACCTAAAGGCAATAAATAAGATGTGCATATAATGAAAAGAATACTGTAAACATCCTGTAACATGTGCAGTGTTTTGAAAAAATATATTATTTTGTCAAACGTAGGGTGCTAATGACAACAGAGAACGGTAGGTGCGTGGGCCGAGTTGATCCAGCAGCAGACTTGGCAACCTTGCGGGTGTCAAATCTGCGTGTCACAGCACTCGTGCATGCTCACACGCACTTGTGCCTGACCAGCGCAATCCATTGCACAGAACACATCTCTGCAGATTCGTAACTCTTGTGGAGAAAGTCATCAGCACTCTCCGTGATTTTTTACCTTGAGTAACTCTAAGTTGTTTTGATGGCAGCCAATGTTTCTGTACTCTCTTGTTTGATGGTTCCACAGACATAGGAGAAAAGATATCTGGCTGTTTTGTCTGTTATATACTTATAATTTTATCTAAGTAATTCCCAATTGTTTCCTCCTAAATGATGCTGAGATTTCTTGTTTTTGTATTTCATCTTTCCTCTGGTTTTTCATGTGACATTTTCTCCGGTTCTGCAAGTACTTGCTGTACACACAACTGATAGTAGCTCTGGTAATTTAACATCTTCTGACAATTTTGGTAAGTCCTTAATGCAAGCGTGTGTGTGTTTGTACATGTTCATTTTTATTATGTTATTAACACAAGTAGAGCTGTACATGTGAACTCATGCTTGGCAGGTAGGGCACATTAATTTGCATGTGTTGTTGCAAGAAGAGTTTTGTTTTGAAACAATATGTTTTAATTGGGGGTTTGAAACTGAATTTACTTCCCATACACCATCTTCAAGGATGCTAATGGTGTTGCTGCTGATTTTAATGCCATTATTGTAAGAATCGTGGGTGGCATTAACTTAAGCAGTTGGCACATCCTTTCTAAATAAATTTTTTGTTCAAATAGTTTGTCACAAATCAGTTTCAATTAGAATGAAAATATGCTTCCCTTCCTTACCCTTCCTTCCGATAATTATGTTTTATTTTGTGTAAAGATTCTAGATATTAGTATTTCTCCCAGGCCCAACGTGGTAGCAATAAGCCAATACCTCTGGATGGTTTGCATAGTGCTGCTTGAAATACAGGGCAAAAGCATGTGTGTCAGAATCATTGTCAAAGTCTGTACGGAAAGTGGTCAATAAGTGAAATTATGTAATTTACAATCCTAGACCTAGCAAGTCCACTCTTCTTATAAAACTAACGTGTAATAAACCACTACCTTTAAAACCAAAACGATACAACAAACACATTAGCACTAAACTTTCTTCTGTATAAATACAGTGCTTAGTGTACGTGCTATGAGTTTGTAAGTGTTTCCACTGTACTCAGCATATTAATAAATGGTAGTAAAAACATTTTGAAGCTTGAGTGATCATTTGTTTGGCAAGAGGATTCACAACATCAGGTAGATCATTGCTTTTTTTTTTTTTACCTACAATTTTGGAATGGACATTTTTCTGCCAATTTGTGTCAACATGCCATGTACAGAGAAGTATTTGGGCAGCACATCCTATTACATTTTGCCAAGCATTGTAGTATGAAATATCATCATCTGACTTGAACACTAGTGTCATGATGCTTCCACTGAGTTTATTTTTAAATACTTTAAATAGTATGGTCCAAATCAGTGTGTCTTTCCTATTGGAAATGTAAAGTGCTACTGGAATTCCACAGCCAAACTCGTCAACAACAATTACTGTTGTCAATCCAAAATCATGCGCATTTGTACTGAGAGTACTATTATTGAAAATTTTCTGCTGGCCAATTTTTTTAGCATCTTCATCTAAAAACTGTTCATAATGATGAAACAAAAGTCATCACTCGATAGACTTTCTTCTTTAGTGCACGTTCCTTGTGGCTTGTAAAATATTACAGAATTTTCCTCATCTTTCAGTGTGTTCATAAGTGTGACACACGTGTCAATGCTGATACATCACTTGGGTGTTGCTTCTCTTTATGCAGGGCAGGGAAATTCTTTGCAGATATTGTGGATGTTATTCTTAGTGATTATGTGAAATCTTTGGAAATTATCGCCTTTGCACTGTCATGGATCTTGTTAAGTATCACTTGAATGTTGACACAATTTTCTGTAAATCCTCTTAAAAAACTGATTGTGAACATTAGAAAGGTACAAAATACAATGGAACAAATTGAAACAAGCCACTATAGGCTAACTGGGTAGTGAGCATTTTTAAAATAAGTCTGTAAAAAATCAGTATTATTGTAAGTGTTGCTGTGATTTTCGCTTTATTAATGTTTACGGCAGTAAATAAGGGAAAGTTCAGTGGCAGTCATGTTAGTTGGGGATGATGAAGGAAGGGCCAGCTGCATCCCCTCTTATACAAGTTTCTGTGCTACTTGGGTGAAAGGATTAATAGCATCAATACAAAAAAGTGGGATGTGAT
Organism: Medauroidea extradentata; assembly: GCA_003012365.1. NCBI lineage: Eukaryota > Metazoa > Arthropoda > Insecta > Phasmatodea > Phasmatidae > Medauroidea > Medauroidea extradentata. Next base: position 8,222 of record PNEQ01049624.1, read on the forward strand.
GTAATAGGAAACCTAGAAAGCCGTGCTGTGGAGGTTGTTACATTGTACTGTGTTTAATAATAAAGAAAAAATCTGATAAAACACTGTTGATTCATCTAGGAAAGGGCAAGATGAAAACCACTCTGCACCAAGACACAGCATTTGCCATGTTGCCAACACTAGCTGTCCTAACACTAATATCTCTTAATATCCACTGTTTTCATTTGACTGAAATAACAGTCTTATTGTGGTGAAGTCAATGTATTTAGGTAAATATGTTTAAATTAAACAATAAAGTGCAATAACTTTTACGTGAATGTATCGTGAATATACTGTAATTTCAATCATAATTTCAGCTGATTGAGATATTTTGGCTAACTTGTGAAGTTGTGTTGGTGTACTTGCAAATGGTCGCTGTCAATAACAGTAAGTTTTTGTTATTATTCTGAAAGTGGAATAAAAAATTTGTCGTTATTTGTAGTTCTGTTCCAAGGTTGATAGTTGTTACATTTTCTTATGAAAACAATTACGTATTTTTTAAAGTGCGTGAGCGTGTGTTTAGTTTGGTGTTGTAAAACATAATGTGTATAGGTTAGGTATGACATAAATTTTTAAAGGCCTGTTGCCAAAATGTCATGTTTTGAATGAGTGTTTATAACATACCAGATAACTTATCCAAGGCGAGAAATAGGCACTGTAAATGTTTGATTTCGAGAGGTGGTAAGGACACAGAAACTTTCAGTACATCAAATCTAAAGAGAGACCCGATATACTGCCAGAGATATTCCAAGTATAATATCAAACAATTAAAATTAGCTTCTAGTGAAAAAGGCTGGATCAGTGTATTTAGAACAAACATTTTCTCAAGCAGGATTGATTGTAACAGATCCTCTTTGCTACCGGACCATGTGAACCAGTTATTTTTTTGAAGTTCAGTCTCAAATATTCTAAAATACTTGATAGAGATCTAGTAATAATAATGTAAAACTTGTGAATGTTTACAATATATGAACTTAATTGGTGCAAAAGCAAAAACTTTCCAGTGTTTGGCTAATTTGAAATGCTAAAATTTTAGATTTACGCTCATTGTATATAAATAAAAAAGAAATTACAATATCGGCTCTGTTATTGGTTGTGGTATCGGAACAGCACTAATTGTGTTTGACGACTTCAGTTCAAATATAAACTGAAAACATGAGAAAAACGTCAAACCATCTTGGTAAACTCTTTAACTCTGTACAGTGTTTCAATGTTGTGGCCTGCTGCTTGAATTTGCGGAATTATACACCTCCCTCCATGGCTGGCACCAGCCAACTTAAATAGGGCTCATTGTCGTATTTTTGTTAATGACTTCTTACGTGTACTGTGCTGTAATTTTTGGAACCATTAATGCTCATTGTTCTGTAAATAGCCTGTATGTATATTGCTCTCACCATTTGGAATTACAAAACCATAGGACGGTCCAGGATGTACCAATAAAATTTTATGTTGAACGAACACTTTTGACACTGCATCTTTAGTTGTAAATTATTTTCTGCATAGATCAGTAAATTGGAAACTGTGTATTTGAAGTTTTATGATACATGGACTTTGCTTCTGTGTTTTTTAAATATGCTATATATATAATTGTGTATTTCAAAATAAGTGTATGTCATGTATAAGCAATGTGATTTTTGTGTATTGTATTATATTTATATGATAGTAATGGTTACTGTATTTTAATTGTGTATACATCTGAAAGTCATACACACATATTTCATAAATAAACTATTAAATAAAACTAAATGTTTTGTGCAAGTTTACTTTCAGTAATTTTAACTGTACAATACCTACTCATACATGCAATTAGAGAAAGAGTACACAACAGATTATTCCGAAAATACAGTTATTTTAATTGTATACTGTGGGCCAATAATAGACTAAGGT
>PNEQ01049625.1:0-10126 GCA_003012365.1 Medauroidea extradentata
TAGGGGGAGGGGCAAGGGAAGGGAGGACACGAGCGGAGCCGAAGATTGCCGAGACCGGCCGAACACGTCGAAGCGGGACGGAGAAGAGTCACAGACGTCGGACGAGACACCACAGGTCTCATTTAACCACACACTTCTAGGTTATCACTGCATTCACAAGTCGCTGGCCGTAATAATACATTTCAGACAAGGAGTGTGTCACTCCTAGTTCAATGATAATATCGGAAATTGAAGCAAATCCTACAGTTATTTTCTTTTTAAAAAATGTTTGTTGGTTGAGAATTCCATCTACACTGGTTTTGTTAAAACCTCTTCCCCTCCAAGAAGTTTTCCGTGTTAAGAATTTTTTTGCACATAGTTTCCTCTGAAAAACATTTTAAAGAGTTCAACAGTAGCTTTGGTTGCTTAAGTTTGCGGGATTGGGAGTATCAAAATACGGTAGGTTCGTTAATTGATTAAATTTTGCGGTAAATTTTGAGATTGTACCAACTGTAATTTGCAAAAACGGGAGATTTGTGTTGAGTGGGATTTTAATAAGGAGGACTCACTTAAATGAACATTCAAAAGACGTTGAATATTCGTTGTTAACGATAATTTCCGTTTTCAATAAGCCCTCCGAATATCAAAATTATTATCAAAATCGAAATGAATAATGCAATATTCGAATACGAAATTTTGAATATTCGCACAACCGTATTTATTTTTAACGGTGTTTTATTTTACATGGGGGGACAATAGTTTTGACAAACCTTTTAACAGTCTACCACAAAATATACATACAGAAGCACAGTACAAACTAACTGGATAACACACAGCAAATACAGTAATGATAGTATACAAAACACACACAATTCAGACAATTCAATAAGTCAATAATCCAACGGATTACAACAAGCAGTCAAGAAGTGACAGCCTGTGAAGTCTACAGCACTGACAGGTCTTCAACACTGACAGACACACCATTGCTAATAGTAATTTTGAAGTAATAATACAATAGTGGAGCTCACAGCAACAATTTGAATCACTAACAAGACAAAAGGCAAGCTTGCTTAGTAGAGGACCGTTCAATAGGACATCAGCAATTCTACAAGTACAGAAGGTAACTAACAATAACAAACTAATACATATGAGAAACAACTTGTTAGAATAGGTTAAGGATTGAAGTGATGTAAACAGAAACAAAAAACAGTGCATATAATTACAACTAAAGATGGCTTCTATTACATTACTCAAAACCATGCATTATTATAAGTTATTGATTCTCTACACATTTGAGATATAAAATTTACCTTCTTCAACACAAGAAAATATTAGTGAAAAACAACTAACAAACAGGCATAACCAATGCATATGTCAGTTTACACTATAGAGTAATGGTTCTATCGCTAGCCACCATGTATAAACTTGTCCCTAGCATGGTACTTACGTGAGGAGGACGTGAAGTACCTCGGCTGACAGCCCTAGACTCTTGACCATGTGGGAGCCTGCTGTCTCGCACACTGCCCTCAGCAGGCAGGCCCGTCCATCCACACCGACCCTGCCACACACACACACACACTCAAATGTTTGCGGCAACGACACACTGCAACACTGCCAAGTCGTACAAGTGCTATAATTACACAAAAAAGTGTAGTATTTATCACAATGATCTCACAGGTTTAGGCACAGTATGTTTAATGAAACTTATACCTCTAAGGGATTAACTTCAAAGAAACTGGGATATGGTAGAGATTAGCTAACAGTTTGATCTTTCATTGTCTTTAACAAGGTTTTGGTAAATACTACCTCACATGTATAGAAATATTGAAATCAACTAGTATTTTGTCCTACAGAGGAAGTTCACCAGGCTACTACAAACGTACACTACTTATTTTAGTATGCAACTTCATGCTCCAGTTACAATGATGTCAAACTAGAAAAATTGGAGATTACTGTGAATATTAATCCTGTTCACGTGCTCAATTACCTATGTCGAGTCCTTTCAGTTTTTCCTCCTATACAAATGCAGATTTTTTATAAAGGTTTCCATTAATACTTTTAACAGTAAATTTTTTTTTTAATAAGCATAATCATTTTGTACCACAAAATAACTGAACATCTAGGAAATTAAAATCATAGTTTAAAACACCCAGATATAAGTTTCAAAGCAGTGATGGTACAAAAAAAACCTTTAAATATAAGTTATGTACAGTAGTAATTTAAATGTTTCAAGGTGACATGTATAGCCAATACAATCATGCAGAACCAAATAAATGCAAACATCCCCAAAAACCATTTAGTAACAAATATATAGTACATAGGTACTGTACTTTGCTACATTCATGCAACATGACATACTATGAACCACAATTAGCCAGCACTTAACTACTAACAAAACTTCTTCAACTTACAGCTAACAACACTACAAAATCAAACATGATTCTCTAATTTCAAGTACAGTATTTTCATAAGGAAAGAAATATTAAATAAAGAGCATACTTTCAGAGCTGTTCAAAAAACAAGCCATACACAAATAAATAATTACCGCCAATTCTGTCAAATTCCAGATCATAATCACCTCCCCCTTTCCACAATACCAACTTTAATTAATACAGTAGAAGCCTTTTTTTACACTTTCCCACATTTTACACCTACTTTTTTTGGTCCCATTTTACAACAGTTCTTCCAGGTCTCTTGATAAGTGCAAAATGTGAAATGGAAAAACTACATTTCACAACTTCATTATAAATTACTAAAACTATTCTACTTTCAATAAAATGACACAGAAAGTGCCTTGATCTTCCAAAGAATAATTTGTCAAAGTAGACCCATGCGTATGCAAGGGATGGTTACATTGTAGGTAGGGGTGTGCGGGAAAGCAAATTTACCCTTCGGGAAAAATTCGGGCGGGAAAAATTTTTTCACTCGGGAAATCGGGAAAATGTGGGAAAATTTTTTCAACTCACACAGTTCCAAAAATAATAAAATTATGTTAAGAAATTCACACAACATCCTTATATAGGCCTACTTTAATTAAGAATATCATGGGCTAGAAATACAGGGTGAGCACAAAAGAAGTATACAATTTGAAAAATTCATAAAAACAAAACGGTTACACTTATTGACTTCAAACTTTTTGCTAAAAATTGAGTAGCTATGGAAGTTTTTTCCGAGACTATAGACACTCGATATGTGCTCCTCTCGTCACACATCAGACGTCAAGACGATATTCATACTCATCCCACACTCTATGCAACATGTTTGTAGTGATGGATTCAACCGCAGCAGTGATTCGCTGCCTTAGCTGTGGCAAGGATTGTGGCAGGGGCGGGACAAAAACCATGTCTTTGACGTAACCCCACAAGAAAAAATCACAAGGGGTTAAGTCTGGTGATCGTGTTGGCCAACTGCACCACACGTCATCATCAGCACGGCCGAGCCATCGTCCAGGCAGATGTGTGTTGAGGTGTCCCCGCATAGCCAGGTGGAAGTGTGGAGGCGCACCATCTTGTTGGAAGATGAAGTCATCAGAGTCATCTTGCAGTTGGGGCAGCAGCCACAAAGACAGCATTTCGAGGTAGGTAATGCCTGTGACGGTCTTCTCCATGGAAAAGAAGGGGTCGTAAACCTTCTCCCTCGACATTGCGCAAAAAACATTGACCTTTGGCGAATCACGTTCACGTTGAATTGTGACATGGGGGTGTTGGGTGCCCCAAACACGAACATTGTGACGATTAACGTTACCGTTCATGTGAAATGTTGCTTCGTTGCTAAAAATTAACCTCTTCGACAGGTTCGCATCATTAATACGCACAAAAAACTTCCATACATACTCAATTGTTAGCAAAAGGTTTGAAGTCAATAAGTTTAACCGTTTTGTTTTTATTATTTTTTCAAATTGTATACTTCTTTTGTGCTCATCCTGTATACATAACTATAACTACATTAAAAACACCAAATAATGTATACATTATGAATGTGACTAATTCAAAATACAGTAATCTATTAAAAAAACTTTGGTTTTCATGCAGAAACACTAATTCTTCCACATGCTGCGTTGTCAGAGTTTCTCGTTTAAAAGAAACAATGTTTCCAGCACCAGAAAATACCCGTTCACTGGCAGCCTCAGTAGCAGGAATTCCCAAATAGCCTACAGCAAGTTTGCTTAGTTTTGGTAAAGTAACCATGTTTTCTTTCCACCAATCTAATGGATTTTCTTCTCGTTTAATTAGTGGCATATTAAAATATATTTCTGTAGTTTGTTGAGATTGGCAGCTTGCAGCTAAGCTGTCAAAGGCATGCCAGAAGGATGTGGAGGATTTCTCTGGCTGAGTGTCTTGTTTAGCTGAAAAATAAAAATAATAAATTTATGACAGTCTTGCTTCAGGATAAAAATTAAGGAGTGAAACAGAATTTTACTATTAACAATTTCTCTAGTAATTTATGAATAAATATTGCAGTAAGTAAAAAAAAATTAAATTGTTACCTGGTTTGTTGTCTTCTGCTGGCAAGTTTTCAAATATGTCCTCCAGCATGCTAATCACATGCTGTTTCTCATCTTGTGGCACAACCATTGCCTTAAAGCGAGGATCCGGAAGCATCGCTGTTAGGTAAGGCTCCTGCTTGAGGTAAAGAGTAAATTGTGCCTTCAATGTCAACAGAAGTGCTCTTGAAAAGGTAATACCAGAAACCAGTCTCACCAGCATGAATTTCATTATAGTTTTGTAAGCAAGATTCAATAGAAAACAGAACTGGAATCACCATTGATGCAGTAGGGGTCTTGTCACCACAAAGTTGAACAGTAGCTTCATGAAGAGGCTGTAAAATGTTCACATAAGCTTCAGCAAGTCGCCATTAACTTATGGTTAAATTATCAATGTTCAAGCTTGGTAAGTGTTGTCCGAGACCAGATTTGTTTTTCAGGAACCTTTCCAGCATAAGATATTCTGAATTCCACCTGGTTGTACAGTCTTGGACTAACTGTAAATCTGGCAACCCTAAAGTGGCTTGAATTTTGTGAAATTCTACTGTTGCTGCAGCACTATGTTTATAATGCCCAACAATAGCAGCAGCACCAATCCTTCAGTACCTTTTTCTGCATCTCCTAGAGCCAGCTGGAGGGTATGTGCAAAACATCTTAAATGAATTAAAGGTGCTTTGCATAAACCTGCAGCCAAAGTAATGTTTCTTGCATTGTCTGTTACAATGTACATTGGGATATTTTTGCTACTAAGTTGCAACATATCCCATTCTGACAAACAGTTGCACAGTTTTTCACCTATTGCACTGGCTGTGTGACTTTCAGGAAAACTAAGACAGCCTATGCAGTACTTTCTAAGAACAAAGTCTTTGACAAAATGACATGTGACTGACAAATAGGAGTCATTGCTGTGTGATGTCCATAAGTCACATGAAAATGAAACTGATCTGACTTCAGTCCCAGCAACGGCTTGAGAAATTTCTTCTGATATACTGTATTCTTTTTTACTGTCTGATACAAATTGGGAATTTCTCTTCTGGAAAATGTGGTTCGGGAAGTTACCGTGTAAAGTGGTTGAGCTGTATGCATGAACTTTATAAAATGAGTATTTTCCACATGGCCATTTGTATGTATCTTCCATGCACATCTGTTTGGAAGTTGAAGCATTTGATGGACCATCACTTTTCACACTGCCTGAAGTGACTCATTTTTAACTTCGTTGAAGGATGTTGAGCTAAATGCCTAATTAAACCTGATGTGCTGCTGTAGTTGGTTTTCAGACTTTTTGCACAAACTTTGCATCTTGCAGACAGTTTATCATCGCTTCTGTCGTAGATGTTCCATACTGACTGCTTTGATTAAGACATTTACTGTTGAATGGACTACGTTTTCACACTAAGTAGAACAAAAGAAGAAGAAAAAAACACGAGACAGTGTAAGATAAGCCGATGCCGCTTTTTTTACGTGATACAGAAACTATAATAAGTTCACCAAATGTTTGCGACGAAACGCTACTTTTGCCGCACAATCTATAGGTTAAGAATGGAAAAATATACTATTACTATTTGTTCTGCCGAACCAACATGATAAAATAAAAACGGGGCAGTTTGTATTGATTTGAAACAACGTGCAATATCTCCCACGTAAGTGTAAAATGGAATACACCCTATTTTGTATGCCGGAGTAGTTGATGCAGAGGTTGGCATAACATGCGACTATGCGAGTTGTGGCTTTGTTTACATTTTGTTATTTACGTTAACACAGGTAAATCATTATTTTTGAAATGAAGTAAATGTGTGTAACTGACGAGAAAATAACCAATCGCAATCGGTCATCGACGCCATGATGTGAATTTATTTAAACGCCATTGCACACTACATGTACCGTTTCAGGTAGCTTAGTATTTATTTTTCTTTTGGCAAGTGTGAGAATCAACATTGACTTAACCTTTTCTCATGACCTACTTGGATATATTTGTAACTGTAAGTTATATTGAAGCGTTTCTTTTTGTTTTGATTTACAGCTTAAAAATGTGTGTGAAATTTAGGTTTAATTGTGGTAAACACAATTTTAGTTTCTCGGGAAAAATTTTTTCCCGCCCGAAGGGAAAATTAAAAAATTTTCTCAGGAATTTTCCCAAGGTTCGGGATCCCGCACACCCTTAATTGTAGGCTTTCCTTTCTGCTAATGTAATATTTAGTAAACAAGAAAACTTTATATTTGGTGTAAGTTTTCAAACGAATGAAAAAGAAAAAAAAAATCTAAATGAAACACAAATAGACAATATGTACAGTAGTTTTAAAATTAATTTACAGTAAAACCTCTCTATGAAGACCCGTCATGGTTCCCTAGAATAGGGTCTTTATATAGGGGCAGTGTTTAACTAGTAAAACCCCTATTTTAAAACCCCACTGTTCTTGAAGGGTTGTTATAGAGAGGTGGTTGTTATAAAGGGGTTTTACTAGCAAAAATTAGTGTGTCTGTATTCTTGAGACCATTTGGTGTCTGTGAGGATTGAAAACTGCACAAACACTAAGGCAGATAATTAAGGGTGTGTTCACAATTGATAACATAACAATAAGCATAGAACCTAGGTTGTTCGCACAAGAACTAACCTTCATGTATTCTTACCTACCGATTCACAACACCAAAAAAGTGGTCATATGCATAGAGATGCTGACATGTTGGTTTACCTCTAAAAAATACACAAGAACAAAGCAATGCTTGAATAAGAAATTTTAATGTTAAAAATTCTGTTTTGTTTCTATTCTGTAAATAATGTTTTAAGATGTGCAGTTTATACGGAACTTTGTTTCTATATTTCCTACTACCTCCAAATACGATTCCACTTCAAATATGTTTCAGTAGCCTTCGGTTGACTTTCATACTGCAAGGAATATTTCACATTCGTCGAAAATTGCTATTGGCTAAACATAACAATAAGAATTCAATCGTGAACTAATTTTGCACAAGGCGTCTGGTCATGCACAGTTTCTTCTGTTATGTCACAAGTTCTGTTTTTTTAATTGTGAACCAACCTATACTAATTACATAATACACCTGCTTCTCAAGGCATAACAGCAATGTTAGATTAACGTTTTTACTTTCCCGAGCTTGGTTAACAAATTAAAATACTGTATGTAGTAATTAGTAAACACTAAAAAATTCCATAGATGCACAAAATAACCTAGTATTTGGCCACATCAACAACTGAAAATAAAGCTCTTGTAGCAGGAATAATCAAAATTACAATATAATAACATGAAAATTCAATGCAAACCTACAGCTAGATCTCTGGAATTTGCTAATGCAAATTAAGCTTATTCCACAGTTTGCTTTATGCCAGGCCACAAAATGTGCAAAAAAATTGTTTTGTTGCTATACAGACCTACACTTCCGTACCACTATATATACTATATACATACAGTGAAACCTCGTATTCAAGTTACCGTTATTTAAGTTTTCCCGCGAATTGCACTTTTTTCTTCAGGTCCCGTTTGCCTGCCATTTAGTGCAATGTTATATTTTCCCGCATATCACATCATCAAAATTTTAATTTTCCAGCTGTTTATGTTTTTCGCCATCCAAAGACAATAAAAACACGAGATTTCAGAGCCATAGGTGACGAAGAAAGGACACCTAAACTGGTTTTAAAATAGAACAAAGAAAAAAAGCATAACAAGGTTGGTGATCACGTGCAAAGCCATATAGGAGAATGACCGTGATCGCATGTAATGTTTGCGTTCACGGCACAATAAATTCAATATAGCAGCAAGAAAATTGCTCCCGCTAGCGCTATTGATTGTCTCGAACGCTATCGATCGCTGTATTCACGTTGGCAACATTGATTTCTTTACGTATGTTCGTTTGTCTTTGTAAGCGCAAATAATGGTAACTTTAACCTAAAATTTTGTAAATGTGTTTGAAAATGTTTTATTATAAACAGTTGAGTTTTAAATCATTTTAATTTTAGTGCAGCGTGTTTTATATGGTTATAAAACGGTAATGTAATCGAAAAAAAATTGCTGACAGTTTCGATGAAACAAAAATAGATACTGTAATAATGGTGAAGCGTGACGAGTTCATGTAAACATGTGTTGATCTGAATAAAGAACTTTACATTCCCATTCAAATATGTACTGTTTTTGTCTAAATTTGTGATAGCATTTGCAAAAAATGGTAAAATGCTGAACAGTATTAACCAAATGATAAAACAAAAATAATTAGATCTAAAATTTTAAGATGTTCTGTTGGTATGTGCATGTGCCATAAATCTTCCCATAACAGTATATTCAATTCAGATATTGATAACTTACACTGTACCAAATTTTATGTGACAAAATATGACAAATGCATTGCTTGCATGAATACTATCACTTCGATTTTACCTGTAGAGAGTATTTTAAGCAACATGAAAACAAAAGTACTAAATATGGTAAGCTGAATGGGTTTTTTGAGATTTCCCTTAATTTACACTATTTTGCCCTGTCCCCCTGAAAAGTGTAAATAAGGGGTTTCACTGTAGTTTTAATTCACATCAATCTTGATGCCTGAGATTTAAATGGAGCAAATAAAATATGGTAGGATAAAATGTGCAAATGTGTACACAATGCTAAACTGTTACATTGCAAATTGAGTTATTATGCAAGTAGATTATAATGTGTGTGTGTACACGCTTGTAGTATTACTTTTAAAGTTGGTTTTACTAATGATAACGCATACCGTGGTACAGTAAAAATGCACCTTTCCATAGTCAGAAATTAAATTTTATAACCAGTATCCTTATGGCAGTAACAAATTTGATTAGCGCTGATTTGATTAATGCTCCATTTTCTGAAAACTCATTACGATGCTACTTCGTGGGTGCCGATGTAGTGTAGTGCATAGGAAACAGTTTGAGGTGCAATCTCATGGGCCAGGAACGAAGCTAGGCTGGAACCATCGCGAGAAGAGCGTAACGCCTCAGCTGTCACTGTCAAAGTGACGACACAGCACACGTGACGACTGACCTGTCGAGGAGTCCTTCGAGCAGGGAGTAGAGCTGCCAGCGAGAAGGCAAGCGACGAGCATAGCTGACGTAGCTGCTGGTGAGCTCAGAGGCATTAGAGGGCACCTCGTACACAGCTTTCATCTCCACTCCCAGGCCCACCTCTCCACCCTTCACCTCTATGGGTAGGTCAAACCCCATTGCCAACTGCAACACACAACACAGTTCTCACTTAACGTGCATAGGCAAGTTACATGACTGCTGTGAGGTCACACCACCTCTAGCAGTGGTGAAACTGCGACCTACAAACTAAACGTTGCAATATGGTTGAGCAAATGCCTCTGTTTAGTCTATTACACAAAAAATAAAAATAAATGAAACTATAGTATTTTAATATCTGAAATGAAAATTATTTTCATGTGCCCATGGCTTGAAGAAACACACAATTTTTACAATCTTATCAACATAATTTTTTCATAATAATAGTGTTTGTGACGTTGCAATGTAAATAATATTTGTTGTAAGTTTGTACATGTTCGGAACTGGTCTCCCGACTGCCATGTTGGTACTACTCTGTACATATTGTGCTTCGTACTAATGTGGGTTTGAACTTGGCGCCTATCCGCCATACTGTAAGGAAGGCAGTGCAAATCAAGATGGCGCGGTGAGAAGGTTACTCT
>PNEQ01049626.1:0-10126 GCA_003012365.1 Medauroidea extradentata
TATATATATATATATATATATATATATATATATATATATATATATATATATATATATATATATATATATATATATATATTCGTCTTCAAATACCTCCAAATCCGTACAGCGCAAAACTTTTGGGTGGTCACCCCTGAGATTATTCATAATGGTGGAAGGCTTGAACAAGCATTTGTTGTGGGGTTACAGATCTCAATAACATGAAACACTATTCTGCGGTTTGTCCTTTTATCTGACATGGTTTCTGAGTTTTCCAGAGAACACTGTTTCTAATTTTCAATTTTCAAGGGCTTATTGCTCCCTTAATATTCGGTTTAGGTACTAGGTGCCATGCATGCTTTATGCCTCATTTTTAATAAGATATTAGCTGCCGACGTTTGATGGTCGAATTTAGAAACATCCTGTATGTATATAATATAAATATTATATGTATTATTTTAATATATAAAATGAAGTGTCCTGACTGACACACACACACACTCAACAACGCACAGACCAAACCGCTGGACCTAGAGCCATGCAATTTTGAGGGAATCTTCCCTTTGGCCCTTAAGCACCCATTAAGAATTTTTTTTTTTAAATTCAATACTTATGGGGGTGAAAAGGGGTGAAATGCATTTTCAAATAATGCCTAATATCTCATAAACAGGAAAAGCTGTCATAATTTTTGTAACTTCAAAATTTTGTCCAAAGAAATGCATATTAAGGAATTTTTCAAATTTGCGAAATTCGAAAATTAAGGCGGTGAAAAGCCGTAAAATGTGTTTTTCATTAATTCGTTATTTCTCCTAAACAATTTCAGATAGAGAGGTGAATTTTTCTTTAAGTAAATTTCTAAAAAGTGTTTTTTAGAATTTTTCGAAATTCTTCCTTGAAAGCTCTTAAGAAAATAAAACGTGTTTTTAATTAATCCCACATATCTTCTAAACCAGCGGAAATATTAGAATGGTTTTTGCTTTAAAATACATTTTACGTAAATATAAAAAAAAGTAATTTCAGGATTTTTCGATAATCGTCCTTGAAAGCTGTTAAAAAAATTTAATTTGTTTTCAAATAATCATCTTTTGAGATATCGAGATGATTTTATGATAAGAATGTAGCTTATGTAAATATCTACAAATTATATTCAGGATTTTATGAAATTCGAAAATTAAGGGTGTGAAATGCAGTAAAATGTTTGTCTCGCAAAACAAGATTAATGATCACGGAGAAATAATTGAACAGTTGTTTCTTGTTGCCAACCTACTCATAAAATAAACCTCTTTGGACTGTAGCCTGTACATACGAAAGAATTATCACGGCCTGTCTTAAAGCATTCACTCACGTATTGTATAAAGTTTGAGGTGTGGGAGGAATGGAGTTATGGGTTCGTATCCCGTGCAAGACTTTGCAATGGGAATTACTATGACATCATACAAGCATATTGCGCGCGCTCTTTACACTGAGCTAAGACAATTCATTGTTCACTGTTATTAAGTACGCTAGCTGTTAAATACCTTCATCACATATTTTATCCAGAGTTACTGTTTACAATATATGATTTTACAGTGGCAAAGCCACAGCCGGGCAGCTAGTATAAATATATGTAAATATTATATAAATGTATATATTATAAAATGTTTATTATATAATATATATAATAAAAATATATCATATACATATATACACACACACGCGATATTATACGCGCACAATGTGGCATCACTGCAAGGGAACACTCCACACTTGTGCTCCACACGTCTAAGTTATGTTACGTCAGGTAAACATACAATCATGTTTAACTACTCGGGGTTTTGACCAGAACCGGCAATCTGCAGGTCAGAACATGTACCGTAGTAACAAAGTTAACTATGCGGCACAAGAGGGGGCTGACTGCAGTGCTATGTTCTCACATTGTGTGTGTAAAATATCGACGTACAACATTATGCTACTAACGTTCTCGTGTACGTATCAACCCAGTATTGGCGTGATGTGCTCACTACGCGGTTTCTTAGGAACAGCCTGCGTATATAGGACAGCGTGTTTCTCAACTCTTGCTGGGAATACGGTTGCCAAATATTCACACAATTCACCTCCTACCGAGGCGGCTCGGGTTCGATTCCCGCCGGGGAATTTTAGCATGTGGGAATCGTGCCAGACGATATAATTGGCCGACGGGTTTTCTCGGGGATCTACCGTCTCCCACGCCTCTTCATTCCGGCACTGTTCCATGCCATCTTCATGTCACCCCTCACCAGTGCTAAAGATATTGATGTTAAGCGCTGAACGAAACCTCCCACTCACTCACTTAACTTATGTTACAAAATTTGGGAGGAGATTCCTTTAAAAATTAGGTACAGTTATCTGAAGAAAATTTTACCTAGCGCACTTTGAAGGGAGAAATTTACTCTTGAAAATCAAATTAATAGTGTGGCTAATGTATACAATGTGGAGTTAAATTACTATTCTTTTAACAGTGACTTGGGTTATCGAGATATTCAATCCATACATAAACTGCTTTTTAATACTCTTTCCTTTATTAAAATAGCGGGGGTGGTCTCCCCTCTTTTTTACTAGAACTTTTACGCCGTCGGGAGTTTTAAACATTTCATGTTACCTTCCTGAGCAATACATCCTTAGTCACAAAAAAATATAATACCTAGTTGTTTCATTCGCGAGAATACTCCGTTTAAAATACACAAATAATTAAAATAGTCAATGGCTGTAATACACAGCATGTAATGAACATTGCAACATGTACAATTAGATTATAACATAGTTGTTGCCCGAATTTAGGTGGGTTTTATCTTACATAGATTCACGTTTTAAATTCCTCAATGATAAAGGTACGGGTTTGGCAAGAATGTGTATGGAAATGCTTGAATGAAAGTTTGTTGATGTACAATTGTTTGAAATTCGTGAAATGATCTAAAAAACTGTAGTACAGTATGCATATTTCTGAGTGCTAAAATCACTTAGACGTGTTTTGTGTGCGATTCAGTTACTTGTTTTGCAATTTTTTCCCCTATATACCAGGTATTATACAGTTTGGCTTGACAGATAAGCGTGTAATTTATTTACAACGGTGCCTTGAAACTAAATAATATATTTTTGTTACTCAGAGCGTACTGCTCAGGAAGACAACATGAAATGTTAAAAACACCCAACGGCACAAAATTTCTTGAGTGTGACCAGTCCTGTTATTTTCTAGAAGGGGATAGTTTTAAGGAGCATTTTCTTGAAGGGTTACAGATCTCAATAAAGTGTACTTAATTGACACAACACCAATATTGGCATTACAAAAATCCTCAAGTCATTCACGCCAGGGCTTGTCAGGTCTGTATCGGTTGTCAGGAACTAGTACAGCATGAAACTATGGAAAGTGTCGAGGAATGCATTGCCATACTGCAGGTTGTTGCGAAGCATGTAACCAACGATCACTTTCGAGCAGTGCTGCCACTGTTGTGCGTCATGTGCATGCCTGTGCTGGGGTAGATGCAGGACCATTTCAACACATGCTGCTTAGAAACTTACAAGGTGTAATTAAGGTCCAGTTTCACCAACGAAGTTTAACTTCGATTCAAAGCAAGATTAACAAAACTCGATGAAGAGCTAATCCTGAGTTTCAGTTAGAGGTGCGTTCCACCAACAACACAGGGAGTTTAAGGGCCAAATTTATAAATATATTTCGATTGACAACCAACTGCTATCCCCATAGAGAATGCATTGGTGAGCAGCTGGTTGTCATTCGAAAGAGGTTTATAGATTCGGCCCTAAGTTACCAGAGATTAGTTAAACTTGGCTGCACGATGGTTTGTGTGAGCTGAGTTGCCTTAATTTTGTCGGATACACCCGAACACTATTTGGAAATTGCAGAATGTGTGTTTGTGAATTATCTCATTTGAAAACTTTGTTAGAACGTTCTTGAGGGGAAGGAGGGAGTGTTTGCAACATACTATCTAGGGTGGGGGGGGGGGAATACAGCTAGGGGGCTAGGTACCCCTGGGTAGCTTTGGAAAGAAAGACCAGGGGAAGATAATCCAGACAAATATAATTTACATTATTTTATTGCTGTAAATTCAAATGTTTATCTACACACAATTGTTTAATTATTTTCTCGTCTGTACATTTTTTGCAAACCTGAAAGTACCAAACGTTAAACAGAACCTCACACACTGTAAAAAAAATGTTTTGTACTTTTACAAAGAAAATAATTGGAAAGCCATTTGTCAGAGAAATTCCTTGTAAAACTACAATGGTTGTCCTTGTAATAAAATGCAAAGTATATGTTTGTAAAATTATAAGGATTAACCTTGTAGTTGTACTTTCAATACGGGAAAAAAATATTTATGTGCTCACTGTACTTCATAAATGACACTGAACTTATTTATCAAATAACTTTTGATTAAATGACGCTTACACGAAATTATTTTGAAAATAAAAAAATTTGAAGGTGGTAAACTTCCAACCAATCTTCCCGCCCTCTAGACCACTATGACTTCTATACTGTCCGTGTATGTATTGTAAAAGTGAATGGACCGATTGTTTTGACAAACGGAAATGTATTTGGAAGTCTGTATCATCATACTCATCAATATAATGATTTATTTCTCTAATCCGACGAGACATATACATAGGAATAAAGTCTTCATCGTCTGTATTGTCTTCAAATACCAAATTATGCAGTGCTCGCGCCATTTTATTATGAACATGAGCGAGATTAGTGACGTTACCCGGCCAAAATGCTTAAGACGAGAAAATTGAGTTTAACTGCTTGGTGAAACCCAAAACATGTATAATCGAGATTAAGTACCGTATAATTTAGATTAAATCGCTTAACCTTGGTTGGTGAAACCGGTCCTAAGACTGTAATAATGTAAACACGTGGATGTAATCATTGCCGTGTAATGTTCTGGTACGTGAACATTGTAGCTACAGTGTTTACAGTAAATTAAACAAAGCAATTTTTTTATTTTTATTGCATTACACGTAGCACTAAACACGTCCTCCCTGTGACCCTGATTACGAGTACCCCCTCCATCTTGTTTGTAGCAACGTGTGTTGCATACCGTAATCCGGGGCTAATTTGCTCCCACGGGGGTTACTTCGCGCCAAACAAAAAAAACTTCATAGCTCTCTAGCAAGTACACTTGTAACTTCTATCGATTGCATGTTACCTGACAATATAGATAACACCAAAGGACCTATTAAACGTTATCAGCAGTCGCGCTCTTGTAGATTACTGTTGCACGCAGTGGGTTGAAAGTTGTTCACGGAATTCGCTGACTTTTACTCTGTACACAAGTAATCTGAATTCACCAGAAAACAACGAACAAATTAAATAAGCAATTTTCATTTAGATGGTGTATTTATCTGCCATGTAGAATATGTATGTATTATTCATTTTTGTCATATTTTTTTGTTCCATTCATATTTCTAAAGCAAAGTTAGATTTTCCTCATAAAGGGGGCTACTTTTCTCCGTCCAATAAGTGGAGTAATGTAACCCCACAATTTGTATTACTTTCTATGATCGTTAGTATTTGTGTTTGTACAGTAATTAAATATATGTATATGCTGCAAACAGGGCGTGTATTTTAATGTATACATTTGGCATTTATATATCGCAGATGTTAATGTCTTAAAACCACGTATGTATTAATAATTTGCTAGTTGTATGAGCTGAATTAATGTTAACGAATATTTACGTATTGTATATTTGTACGGACTTTAAGTGCAGGGAAGGATGTGCGTATTATTCTGTAGTATAAGAAGTGTATTTCCTGTGCCACAGAGGAGCGCTACGCCTGACTAAGGGCCACTTTCACCAACGAAGTTTAACTTTGCCACAAAGCGAGATTAACAAAACTCGATTAAGAGCTAAACCTGAATTTCAGTTAGAGGTGCGTTCCACTTGTGAATTATTTCATTTGGAAACTTTAATACAACGTTCTTGAGGGGAAGGAGGGAGTGTTTGCATCATACTATCTAGGGGTGGGATACAGGTACCCCTGGGTAACTTTGGAGCAAAGCCAGAAAGAAAGACCAGGGGACGATAATCCAGCAAATATAATTTACATTATTTTATTGCTGTAAATGCAAATGTTTATCTACACACCATTGTTTAATTATTTTCTCGTCTTTATATTTTTGCTAACCTGAAAGTACCAGACGTTAAACACAACCTCGTACACTGTAAAAAAACTTGTTTTTTACTTTTACAAAGAAAATCATTGGAAACCCAGTTGCCAGAGAAATTCCTTGTAAAACTACAATTGTTTTCCTTGTAATAAAATACAAAGTATATGTTTGTAAAATTACAAGGGACAACGTTGTAGTTGTACTTTCAATACGGGAAAAAAATTAATTGCTCACTATATTTCATAAATAACAATGAAATTATTTATCAAATATCTTTTGAATAAAGGACGCTCACACGAAATTATTTAGAAAATAATATAAATTTGAGGCAGTAAGCATCAAACCACTCTCCCCGCTCGTAGAAACTACGCATCTTACCTCTAGACCACTGTGACTTCTGAGCTGTTTGGGTATGTATCAATACAAGTGTATGGATCTATTGTGTTGACAAGCGGAAATGTATTTGGAAGTCTGTATCATCTTACTCATCAAAGTAATGATTTCTTTCTCTAATCCGACGAGGCAGATACACAGGAATAAAGTCTTCATCGTCTGTTTTGTCGTCAAGTACCAAATTATACAGTGCTCGCGCTATTTTCTTATGAACTTAAGCGAGATTAGTGACGTTACCCGGCCAAAATCGAGCAGTTAAAATTTAATCTCACTTAAGACTAGAAAATCGAGTTTAACTGCTCGGTGAAACCCAAAACATGAATAATCAAGACTAAGTACCGAGTAATCTAGGTCAAATCGCTTAAACTTGGTTGGTGAAACCGGACCAAATTAAGAGAGTTTAGCTAGCTATGTAGAGGGAGTTCTTTATGGGTCGCCGGAGGAGAGGGACGTGTTCCTTGGCGTCGCTCGAGGCCGTGACGCTGCCCAGGGACGCCGATATTTACTGCCACAGAGGGAGGACCGTGAGACGAGATCTGGCTCACAATGCCGGAGGCTGTGTTCCACGTCGGAGGTCTACAAGAAGAGATATTGGTATCTTTGCCAGTTCAGTTACTGAGACAGGGTCAGCCAGCGTCGTTGTAGTTACATGGAGATGGAGATACTTAACAGTGTACTAAAGGTTGATTGGACTGTGCTGAAGTCTGACACTGTAGCAGAATGTCGACGGTAGTTAGTGGGTAGAAGGCTTCAGTAGCTGTATTATTTGATATTTTACTTGTACTTCTTCCCATGTTTTTTCGCAGTTATTGTCCATTTCTGTACTGCTCAACGATTGCATTGGTTATATTGTACTTTCTCCTAGTCATTTTCTTGTTCATTATATGTCGCTACTCACCATGCAAATTCAAGAGATTAGTATTGCAAAACTTGTCCCGTATCCATCGATACTTCCCGAGAGTGTTGTGATATTAATTTTCTTGTCGTTTTCTACATCTGTGAGTTATTATTTGAATTTAGGGTTGCGCGTAATTCAATTTGAAGTGTTCACGTAGAACTTGAATGAAGCTAGTCGGCAGAGACAGAAGTTCTTTTGACGAGTCTCATTGCTATTACCACCAGCCACGGGCAAATATAAAACCCCAACCCTCAGCAAATATTACATAATAACAGTATATCACAGACTGACCGACCAATATAGAATCACATTTAATAGAGTATTATAATATATATACCACATAAGGAAAGTTGCTTCCTAACTCAGGGGCACAGTTTTCATGTTATAAGCTATTTGCATGAAAGTAACGCTGTATTGCTAGCAGAAACAAATTGTTTATCAAACCAGGCTTTGTCTTCGCATTTGTAACCGTAGTTTGCTGTACATAGAGAAATGACAGACCGTGACTTTGCATCGTTACTCGTCGACGAGACTATAGAGGAAGTAATTTCCTAATACGCAGGAGAGAGTAACGTGTTCTCTAGAACGAGTAGGACGGCAAACCCTTGCGATAAACCTAGTAATAAAGAAATATCAGGCAAATGCTGCTGCATATGCTAACACAATTCCAGGGAACTCAGAATACGTTGCAACATATAATGCAAACACAAATCCAGGAATTCCAGAATGCGTTGCAAGAAAACCTGAACACTAGGCTTTTGACAGTTCAGCAGCACATTTGTGACGACATTACACAAAAATTACTGGCGTTAAACCAGAAAATCAGTGACAGACTACAGGCCGTAAAAGACGAAACACAGCATTGTGTTTCGCTCCTTCAGACAGCTACACACGAAACAAATGTAAAACTTGAGGTTATAGACAGGAACATCGCGGAAAACCGATGTGAACGTCGCGACGTACAAATCCAATTCGACAACAGAGTAGTGGAAACACACCAGGTTATTGACGATCTTCGTTCCAAATACATCAGCGATTTCCAGAGCCTATCTTGCCATCTAGAAAATGAAATATCTCAAGAGGTTGGAACAAATTAGTGTTAGTCCGCATGAAACGTGACTTGAAAAACACGTTTCTTTTTGCAGGCAGGATTCCGACACCCCAATATACTGCAACGAGGAAGTGTCAGACATAGCTGATTTGCGCACGGAGAAAACATTGTGTACAGCACGGTCGTAGAAGAACAGGTATGGACACTCACCTATCTAACAATGTATTTTGCTTGACCCCCTTGTTGTTTGGCTGTAGTTCGTCAAGTTACCGAGAATGCCGTACTTTTTGGCGCTGTTTTACGGGCGGTCGGATTCAAACTCCGTCCACTTTTTTCCATTGTTAAATTTATAAAGTAAATGAAGATTGCTGGAGCCTTTTCTTAAATTTGTGAGCGAAGAAAGTATTTCATAAATTGATAAAAAAATACGTTTTGATAAATTGTTTATCTTAGTGGAAAGGAAGTGGGCGGAGTTTAGTCCGACCGCCGTAACATCAGCGCCAATAAAACACAATATTCTCGGTAACTTGGTGAACAACAGCCAAACAACAAGGGAGTCAACAATCCAGGCGAGTGTCCAGACCTGTTCTTCTACGACCGTGGTGTACAGAAAGTTCTGCTGGGGAATGCGCAGGCGTACCACTAGTGAGCAAAGATACCAACTGCTTAGCTCCCGTAACAAATATTGCTGCTTTATTCCATCACCCAATACAGCAATTAAGTAAGGCTGTACCTAAATTCGCTAATTCAGAGAACGAGAACCCTATGGAATTGCTCAAGAAATTCGAAGAGTACGCAGAGATATTTGACCTCACCGATCAGGAAAGATTGCGGTACCTCAAATTCTCGCTGAACAATTCAGTCAGATGTTAATTGGAAGTCGAGAAGGCGAACACTAAGAACTACACAACTTTTAGGGAAAAGTTCGTGAGACATTTCTGGGGACCACATACTCAGGGCCTTGAACGGTCGCAGTTACACGCTGAGCGTTATAATCCACGCGGAAATGGGAAAGTGGGCGAACATATTAGCGCAGATTTTGAACGCAGCCGACACTTAACACTCACTAGAAATTACTGAGATGGAGCTGATACCTATGATCACTACACACATGCCTATCGCTTATCAACTAGCGTTAGTAGGCAAGTACATTCTCACTTTCACGGAGTTCAGAGAGCAACTTATCCTGGTGGATAAGCTCGAGAGGTCAAAAAGGACAGTCAGGTCGTAACGTTTCCGAGACAAAATTTCCGGAAATTCGAGATTCCAAGATGGATAACAATTTTCACGTAACGAAAACGAAGCCAGGGACAGACACGTCAACGTAATTTCACTCACAACTGGTTATCGCTCAGACGACGAGGCAAATTACCGCAGTCGACGCAACCAAAATACTTATGGTCCACGCAGTTTCTGGAATCGTAGGAAAGGGAATTTTCATCGACGGGATCGAAGACGATGCCAGTCGCTACGGAAATATTATCCTAGGTCAAGGTCTAACAGTTGAAAGAGGCAGCGAGAGGACAGGGATCGGCGCAGTCGCAACAGAGGCCCGCCCAGCGACCAGCAGAGGCGTCACAGCGCAGAGCGACCAGCAGAGGCGCCACAGCGCAGAGCGACCAGCAGAGGCGTCACAGCGCAGAGCGACCAGCAGAGGCGTCACAG
>PNEQ01049627.1:0-10168 GCA_003012365.1 Medauroidea extradentata
AAATCGTCGCCATTTCACACTGTACCATCAACAAATTGAATTCTGGGCAATATCTGCATTGTCCGCATACAGAAAAGTCGGGATGAGCTCAACTTTTTCTGTACAGCTCGTCCGGAAAAAATCAGGCCTTCTGATTGGCTGTTCGGTTTCTGGATAGTCCGGATCTGCATGAACTGTGGACGTGTGAATCCGCCTTAATGACTGCTGCATCCATTAAGCTGGGTTCACAATTAAAAACTTAAGAATTATGACGTGTAGCTAAGAGTTGACTTAAGAATAGAAAGTGTGTTTCTTTACGTACCGATTCGCAACAGAACTTAATAGGCCGTGTGAGGACGTGTGGCGTGTGGGCCATGACTTAAAAAGTAACAGGTATAGCGAAATTTTATATTTTTCGGTAAGAATTAAGGGAATGAACCAATCAGAGCATTCGGGAAGTTAAATAAACATGGCGGATATTTAAATAATATACGTTAAATACGGTGTGGTAAAATATATGATGGATTTGGCATATTATGATCATTTCAAGCTGAAAATTCAGTTAAGCTTACATTTATTTTTAGTTTAACGACAGAATAGCTGTTCGAAAAGCTTTTAAAAACTCATTTGGGTGGCGAACAACTCGTAGTATATGTTATTACTGTTTCGTATACACAGCATATTATTTATAAAAATGTTAATCTGATTTAATAGAAATTCTTATAAATATAACATGTTTGTTACATGTACTAGTGCAGATGCTTAACACATTGAAATACTTATTTAGAAGCTCTATTTGTTTGAAGTGTTCGGTGGCTCAGAAGTAAAGTTTTGATTTGCTGACCCCAAGATTGATGGTTCAAAACTCACTTGGAGTAAATATTTTTAGTAATTTACATTTGTTAATTTATATTTTCACAATACGAATAAGTGAAATGTTCTTGGGTTTATACGTGCAGCCTCGGTATAATGTGATTACCCGATTGTACGAGAACTGTTATTCAAGTAATGAACATAGAGATGCAATTTTTTATTTCTAACATACTTTTTACATTAGTATTTCATTTATACCATTCCTTGGCGATATTCTGGACAACTGGTGACGAAATATATTTAGGAATCTACAGTAATTTCACTCATTAGAAGAAAGCAGAGTAGTCGGGTTCTTATTGGTTGGAATTAAGTTACACAGGGCGAATTTGATACAATTTACGAAGTTATGATGTATACATTAAAATTGTCTTTGTAAATTTTTGTGGGAATGTTCAAACTAATTTAGTTTCACAGTAGGCTACATTAGTCAGTCAATTCAGTTGGGTAGGACAACTTTGCTGCTGACGAAAATTAGACGCTGGCTAATTTTTTGTATAATATAGGTTACGTAACATCTTGTTAATTGCAAGTTATTTAATTTTTGTCGGTTTGTTTGCTTATACGAGCACAATTTTTAAAATTTGTGCTACTAAAGTTTAATATAATGGTTCATAGAATGTTTGTGGCATGCATTTTAGTACTCCATAATTTGTAGCGCCCTTTTCCCATGTTTTTTAATATCATTGCCTCCATCTTTTTTAGTGGTCTTACCCTACAATTTTCTGTCCACCTACCCTACATATTTCTGTCCATCTGCTCCAATGTTTTTAAGTCCATACCCAACATTTAGTAGTTCTACACTACAACTTTATGTTCACCTACCCTACATACTTCTGTAAGCCTACCTCTGCTCTAAGATTATAATGACCTTGCCCCACATTTTTGGTGGTACTACCCTACACATTTCTGCACCCCTGCTCCATGATTTTAATGTCCCTGCTTAATATTTTTGGTGGTCCTACCGTACAACTTTCTGTTCTCCTACTCTACATATGATTGTACCTCTGTTCCAAGATTTTTAATGTCCCTACCCATTTTAGTTATCCTACCCTATATATTTCTGCACCGCTGCTTCAAGATCTCTAATATCCCTACCCAACATTTTTAGTGGTCTTACCCTACAACTTTCTGTTCTCCTACTCTACATATTTCTGTATCTCTGCTCCAAGATTTTAAAGACCTTGCCCCATATGTTAGTGGTCCTACCCTACATATTTCTGTACCTCTGCTCCATGATTTTTAATATCTCTGCCCCATATTTTTGTGTTTTTATCCTACAATTTTCTGTTCCCCTTTCTTATATACTTATGTATCCCTGATCCAAGATTTTATAAGTCCCTTCCTAACATGTATAGTGTTCCCATCCTACAATGTTGTATGGCCCTACCCTGCAAATTTCTGTATTTCTGCCTCCTAAAATGAAGTCGTAACTATAAAATACTCTTTGAGGAAAGTGTTAAACAACAACTTGAGCTAGGCCTACCACAAAATTTTTAAAATTATGAATTCTTGTATCCTATATGCCTTTCTGCACTCTTGTAGTGATGACATGTTCGTAGTTAGCAGACCTATTCTGCAACATATTGTGGGCTACCAGTACCACCTAAAACTTGACTTGTTAAAGGACAAGTTTTGTTAGTAATCTCCATGTAATACGAAATTTACATTTTACGATTTTACTATCGAATTCCCATATTGATGTATTTCAATATTTCTTCACTAAATGCCTGGGAAAGGCACTTACTGTGTAAAACAACTCGTAGACGAAATCGTAACACACTATACAATATCACATAACATAATCTTGGATTTATTTAAACAATGACAGTAAAAATATAAATGTAGGTTTGATGCACGTTTACCGTCAGGTTAACCTCGTCACTATTTACAAAATAACTACGAGTACGCTGCAACATTATCTGGTTTTGTTCGTGATTACTGTGATTTTAATTAATTCGGAAAACAAAAGAATTTGCACAGATCTTCTGTTACTGGATTATTACAGCAAGGGCGAAAATTGTATCACTGTTTAGCAAGGGACGAGAGAGTTTGTTTAGAACAAGCATCGTCATGTGACATCACACATGACATTTTTTTATTGCTGCCAGTTCTGCCCTTACTCGCCGAGCATGGGCAGAAATGGCAGTCATTTCTGGCAAAACTGGCATCTGCTAGTCCCACCCGAACAGCATACCAAAAAAAACACTTCCGGTAAAACGAACGCCTACTGGCAGAAAACTAGCAGAACTGGCACAAAACCGACAGACTGGCATACCACGCGAACAAACCTACTGCTCATTATCCTCTAATTAAATGCAGGTGATGTCACGTACCTTGAGATCTAGTGCATAAATAAAACATGTGATTAAGCAAATTTCCAAAACTCCAGATGTTTGATAAAATGTGTGTACTACACAAGCATGTAATAAACTCAGATTCTTTTAATATGCTTGTTATTGTTAAATAGCCCTTCTTGGTTAATAATCTTTATTTAACATCACATAAATATGTTCACTGCTGGACTATTTACAACCACCACCTTGTGTAAAATTAGTATAAGGTGTGCAGTTATATGTATCAATCTATTTATATTTATGTATCTTTTAAACCTGGTTCTTGTTTATTTGGTTGTAATGCCATCCATGATTAGGTTTATCAAGTTGACTAACTGAAGATTATGTTACTGACCTTAAAGATCTAGGATGTTAGGCTAGATTCTGTATTTGAATTATGGTGTGTGTCTGTTATTTGATTTAAATTTTCCTCTTGTGTTTCTATTGTTATAACACTCACTAATCTAATGTTTATAGTCAGTCACATGGAAATTTATATCAAAATTATACTTTGTATTATTAACTGTATATGTTTTAAATATAGACTATCTATAACACACCTTTGCATCTTAGCAATGCTGTGTGTGTCTGTATGATGATTTTGTTTTATTTGCCGATTTTAATGTTTTTCATCTTAGATCTGCCAATATCAACAAACAAACGTATTAAATATACAATAATTATTAGAGCCTGTGATTTAGGAAGGCAAAACTGTTTTAAAAAAGGATTGTTTGTTGCCAATTTAGTTCAGTTTTATCAGCTTAACTAAATTTCCTTATGCATGTATTCCTTATGCTAAGTGTTGAAGGCCTTGTGATTGTTATAAAACTAACGTTCAAACATAAATTGTTTACAATACATACTGTAGTCAACATTCAGTGTATTTTGTAATCTGGTCTCTTAATATGTAATGTGTTATCTTGACATGTATATGTGTTGGTTTCCTTTGTAGATTTATGCTTATGTTACAGGGGCATCACTTGGTCAACAGGGCGGGGGGGCAAATGCCCCCCCCCCCTGCATTTAGAATTCTATGTGTATAAATATATTTTTTGTATTTTTAAATTTAAATAATGCTAACTTAAGCACATAAAACTTAAGTTTTATTATTGAAGTATCTAATTTGTACAAGCTTAATTAATAAAAAAGATGCACCAAGGTCACTGTCGCCGGAAAACAAAATCTTGCTCCCCCCACCCCCCTAGAAAAACCTGAAATGACGCCCCTGCCTCTCAACTGTTGTTCAGTCGATTGACAAGATCAGTATTGCCGACACATGAGGAGCAATTGACTCCTAAGGTGATCAGTAATTTTCAAAAATATTAGGCCAAAGGGACACTATAAATAAACACAATTATGATAAGATGGCACGAGAGTCACATCAGATCTTTCACAGGGGGCAACAGGTAGCATTCTATAAGGGCGACTCAAATGAATGGTCACAAGGTTTAGTGGTGGACATTCATGAGAGTCCCCGCTCAGTGATTGTGGCAGATAGAACGGGCAACAGGTTTCGCAGAAACAATAAGCATGTTAAGCCATCTCACGTTGAGAATGGGAGGATGGAGAATCATAAAGATACAGGACAATCAGTGGTGGACACAGACAGGATGGACCAAAGTGGACCTGAATATGAGAGGTTGTTAAGTAATGGTAATGACCGTACAAAGTGTACGGCAAAATCACCACAATACCTTAAGGACTATATATGATAAGTTTTTTTTTATGTGAAAGGAAAGGTGTAGCAGTGAATGTGTTTGTTTGAAAGGGAAGGTGTAGTAGGGAAGTAAATATGGTATGGAAGTAAAGGTGATAGCGAGATGTTGGCAACATGTGCGGCAGTGGATGTGGGGCAATGTGACGAAAAAGGCGGACTGTGATTTCTTGTGTAAGTGGAATGTCAATAAACAAGTTGGTTGTGGCTTTCGAGTTGATTATTAAAAACATGATACAATGGTGAACATAAATTACATATTAGTTTTTAAATTTTGTCACATACATTCTCTTTGACAGAATAAAAATAAACTTTTTTGCTTGAATATCATGTTTTATACAAGTATCTCCTCAGATGTTTGTTAAAAAGCTTGATAAACCAAGTTGTCTCTCTCTTTGCTATAGCAAAATGTGTAAAAAAAAAATGTGTAGGTACTCATTATGATATGCTTATTAAATTATGTAAATAAAAAAAGTGATGTTCTTATACAAAACACTTGTGTAATATAAACGTAGGTTACCCAAAAAGGGTAGTCAACATTTCATGATGTAGTTACTACAATCAAAGTAAACTATTAAAGCTGAATCTCAGTTTGTGTGTCTAATTATACAGTCGACCCGCCTTATCTGCGGTATTTCGTTCCAGAAAATCCGCAGATAACGAAAACCGTGTATATTCAAGTAACCTTAATAACCTACATACAGGGGCGTCATTTCAGGTTTTTCCAGGGGGGGGGGCAAGATTTTGTTTTCTGACGACAGTGACCTTGTTGCATCTTTTTTATTAATTAAGCATGTATAAATTAGATACTTTAATAATAAAACTTCAGTTTTAAGTCCTTAAGTTAGCATTATTTACATTTAAAAATACAAAAAATATATTTATAAACAAAAATTCCATATCTAGGGGGGGCATTTGCCCCCCACCCTCTTGTAGGCCCAAATGACGCCCCTGCCTGCATAAACCACCATATGCATTTTATATAACAAAAAATATAACCCATAAATCCACATACTACTATATTTGTGTGATACAGATATTTAATACGTTCATAAAGTGTCCCACAACATTTAAATATCGTAAAAAGGTTATGTCACGTATGCAATGCGGCGCACTAGATACAGCGGCAATCACACAGCGAAGGACGCAATGATTTGGCAACAGCGCGTCGCGAGCCAGGTGGTCTGGCTGATGTTGCAACACGGCACAGCCTGATGCGCCAAGCTATCTCTCCACCCTGCACTGCCAAGGACGTGCGCTGTGCAAAGAAGGAGTGACACCACAAGAGTTGATAGAATTATATTTGATAACGCTATTTCTCGCATTTAATGCTTACTTTATCTATGTCAATCAAACACACAAAATAACAGTGCAGCAAGCACAACTATGACTACATAGGCGTGAATATTTTGCAATAGTCTAAATATTTTTTGCTTGTATGACATGCATATAAATTACGGAAGAAATAAGATTACAAACATTAAATATTTTGACCGTAACTAAGCGGAGTCTTCGCCGGTGTCGAATTTCCACCTTTGACGCGTGGGAACAGCGTAGCGATAAGAGCCAGTGTCCCATGCTTGGCGAGAAGCATATCACCTCTATGCACAGCGTGCTAAACAGACATGCAAGGTTTTCCTTGTAGTTATTTTCCTACATGATTTATAGCCCTCAAACTTGGCTCCAATTGGCTTTTTCACGCAGTTGTTTCTCACGTTATATGTAATGGATTTGTACGAAATTGAGATCTACAAGTACATTGGACTTTACTACAGGGATGCATTCAATAAAATTATAGGCTCACTGCTTAAAGTTCCACAGTAAAATCGTTACGGCGGGAACAATGCATGCGTGTTTACAACTTTGGGCGTAGAGGCGATATCACAATATGTGTGCCGGCCGACATAGCTCGTAGCACCACATCGATATTCACCTCACATGTACAAACATATCCATCACCAGGCCGTCTTAAGGATGTTAGCAGTTTCGTTTTTAATATGGCATCACTGATTACATTAAAATAGACTTAGCACAATTTTTTTCCCCGCACAAAAAAAATTTAAACCTGTGTAAACATGGATAAGGACAAAGTTTTAGAGGTTTTAATTTTAATACAGCGCCATTGATTATACTAAATATGCGATTTTTTCTGCAGTTTTCAGTGCAGTACTAACATTTGATCTTATTTGCCGTGCTTTATTTCGTGATGTACAAATGATACACTCGTTTTTTTCTCCCGTACCTGCGGCCAACTTTTGCAACAGACGTATAGTATTTTATTAAATGTAGCATTTAAATTTTTTCAGTCAAAATAAGAACTTAGCGATCTCTCTTCGGTTTTGAAGGATCACTACAGTGACGTGCTCTTGGTGAGGCCAGAGAGGTGTGGTGTCGTACTACATACCATGTGGGTTTAGTAACCCAAACACCTGAATGTGCCGGCTGCTCGCTGCTGCTGTGAGGGCGCAGGTCTACCGCCCGTGTGGCGATGTCCTCTCTGTGTCCTCCACGCCGGAGATGAGTGGTGTGTTGGTCCTGTGAATGGCTGGTTGGGGGGACTAGCTCCCGAAGGACCAAGAAGTGGCCGTGGCCAATAACACTCGCGGAATAAACTTCACTGCGATTTATTGTGATACTGGTCCACACAAATGATTGTACTCTCGTACGTTAAGCGGTCCCACACACAAAGCGTGTGGTCGGCTGAAGCTGCACGGCGCGCACTCGCGTACACGACTATGAAAATGATTACGTGGATGCTTAAACCCCTGGGCGAAAAGAGCTTGCAGGGATGGGGGTGGCGCTACTCCTCGATGCACAAAAAATGTATGTTACTGATCCAACGAAAATAATTGACTATTGTAAACTTAAATGTTCGGCACAAAAGAGTTGAAGGTCGAGGATCCGCGATGCGCATGGCCACCTCCCTCACGCCCAGAACAAGACTAAATCATGATGGCGGTCACCCGCATGAGCTAGCGGGGGTGCGCGTCAAAAATGATCCTGTGACCGCTTTATGCAAAAGTGTAAATAAACCAATACATCAAAACCCTTGATCAAAACCCTTGAAAAATCACATGATACAATTCTAAACACTACAATACATTAACATACTGGTTATTACTGAGAAACATAAATTTGTTGACACTTAGGGAAATTATATATTAATGCCTCCTGCTCCGGTTAGCTTGTTAACCCTTTCATGAGGTTTTTTTAATGATGGATTTTTGACCTGTGGAGTGAAGTTTAGAAAAAAATATTTTTAATGATTTTGGAAGTATATTTTTTGTAATAAATATTATAGTAAAATTATAATTTCTGATGGTTTATTTACTCATTTTAAGTTTTTTTAAAAGTTTTTAATAGTTTTTTGTAATATAAAATCAATGTTTTTCTGCACTACTATATATTTGATTTTAAAGTTTTTTTTAGTGCCACAAATATTTTTTATGCTTAAAGTAACCAACGTGAATAATAATACTCTCTTAAAACCAATGTATATTATTATATTTAGTTTAAAACATTTTTTAGAATAAAGTAATTGGCAGTACAGAACATATTTTTGAACAAAGCAGCACATCTTATTCTATACAGACTTCCAAAGCAAACTATTTCTTATTCCCATGAAAAAAAATTGTTTCTAATAATCAAAATCCATATTTGCATCATAACTAACCAATAAACTGTTGCAATATGTGAAATAATACATTTATACTAAAATGCACAAAAACAAACATCACAATGATTTGTAAGCACATTGTCTTCTGTACACACTTCCAAAGCAAATCTTTTTTGTTGTTATGAAGAAAGGAATACATGGTAATAATTAACATAATTACACCCTTACAAATCACTAAACTGTTGGTTGCAATATGGTGAACACTACATTTTTCACTGAATACTCAAAAACACTCAACATAATTATTTACAGCAGCACATCTTATTCTAAAAGTAATTCCAAACAACATATTTTTGTTAGAATGAAAAAAGTATAACTGGTAATAATCAACATAATTCATTTCACCACAAACCAATAGACTGTTCTTTGAAATGTGTGGAATAATACAGTTTCCACTGAAATAATCAAAAACACCCAACATAGTTATTTACAATTACACATGTTATTTTAGACAGACTTTCAAAGCAAAATATTTTTTATTTTGTAATATAACTTAGTAAAATTGGTGAACCACGAATAATTGCACCTCCACAAAAAACAATAAGCTGTTACAACATTTTGAATAAAAAGTTTGTTTTACAAAACTACTCAAAATAAGAATACACTTATGTACAGTTGCACTTAACATTAGACGCCTAAAATGTTACATAGTACAATAAATAAAAAGTATCCTCGATATCCATAGAAAACATACAAATCAATCAAAAATTTTTCACTGTATGAAACGTGGCAAAACATGGAAAAATGCAAAGTCCCACGTCACACTCTGCACACATCCACCTTGAGTCTTTTCGCTGCGCTTTGCCCTTTGTTGTATGCTTACATGCGTAGCACTGCCTCTGTGGCTTGCTTTTTGCTGTAGTTGAAGGTACAGGTGACGGAAAATGCCTTGCTGACAGGCGCAAAGGCAATGGTGTGACATCTTTTGAGCGCCGTCCACCTTTTGATGGTGTGTGTGTGGGACTGAACTCCTCAAGCAACTGTCGAACTAAGTTCAGTCTAAACTGAATAAGTGGTATTTTTTTGCCAGTTTTCATCTTGTGTAGTATGTGAGCATTGAGAATCATCATATCTAAAATATGAAAAAACAACTTCTTATACCATTTTACCGACTTCCTTGTGCTGTCAAGAAAGCTGATTTGCATATCAGCTTTATCAAATAGGCCCATATTTTTGTTATACTCAACAACGGACAATGGTTTTTTTTACAATTTCACCAGTAGCTCTGTTTGTTTTGTTTATATCAACAAACTGGTGTGAGTGAACCGTGCTAAGCATGCAGACGTCTCTCTTGTCATGCCATTTTTCGGCTAACAAGTTGTCAGTGTGAAACACTGCACACTCGCCTTTCTTCAATTTTTGAGGAAATTTTGGCATTTCCTTTTTATTTGTTTGCGCTGTTC
The DNA here is from genome assembly GCA_003012365.1 of Medauroidea extradentata. Classification (NCBI taxonomy): domain Eukaryota; kingdom Metazoa; phylum Arthropoda; class Insecta; order Phasmatodea; family Phasmatidae; genus Medauroidea; species Medauroidea extradentata. The sequence goes on from PNEQ01049627.1 coordinate 9,979, forward strand.
CACATGCACCTGTTTGTTTTGAGCGCAGATAATCAAACAGTTTTGGACTTGAATACCAATTATCAGTGAAAACTATATGTCCTTGCCCGAGATAAGGTTTCAGAAGCGTTACGACAATGGATCCAGAAACACCAAGGTCAAAATTCATTTCAATGTTAGTTTGTGAACCCGTGTACACGATAAAATCTAC
>PNEQ01049629.1:0-11840 GCA_003012365.1 Medauroidea extradentata
GCAGGGGAGATGAAAAATTGGCAAGGTCATGTAGTGAGAGACAGAAGATGTACTTACTCTCTCTATCTAGACACGTGCGAACCAAGGTAGCAGAATGTTCTCATAATTTAATTAACATTGCTAACCTCTAGAAGGGTGTCTGTAAATGCATAAAGAAGTGAGAGAGCAAATGCACTCTGTTCCTTTTCACTGTGTGCCCTGCCCACAAAGGCGTGCGTGGAGCGGATTGGTCCCCTGATAGGGGAGGGGGAAATTGAGAGAAATGCTGTAGGTGGGATCAACAAGAAGGGGGATTTTTTAAATATTATTTATTGGTTATTGATTAATTTAATTTGAAATATTAATTAATAAGTAATAGAAATATTTACTAGCAAGTCACGAAATTATTTCTTTTTTACATTACTTAAAATTTTATAATTTTATAGATAAATAAAGGAGTAATTTACACTTCTCTGCGGATACAATCTTTTCGCGGAAGAATACACACGATGTGCTATACTATATAAGACGGTAGCACGACGGAGCGTACTTCACTTTTTCCTGCGACAGCGTCATCTGGTGTTCTCGAGGTCTTCCAGAGTCTACCAGCGCTTCCGTACTTCAATTCTGCTCTATTTATTATGGTAAGTTATTATTTTTCTCCGCGACGAGCGGTGCTGTAACGTCGACCAGAAAGCACACTCGGCCTTCCTGTATGTCCTTGTCTAGATATGCGCCGTGCGGACGACTGCTGCGTCACTCGTACGGGATGATAACGTCCCAGCTGAGTCTCTTATGTAACTGTCGCTACACTGACCTTCATCACATGTGCGGCTTGTTAATCGTAATAAAACTACTTTCATATACATTTTCGTGCGTTTCTAGTTCATTATCTAAACAGGAGTACTAAAATACAAGAATTTGAATTTCTGTATAGTAAAATACTTGAAACATATTGCACTATTTAATTTCCAAAACGGTGTTACATTCATCAGTATTTATAAACACGGAGCAATTTATATCTATTCAGCTTTCCCCCTTTTAGAGAATTGTTACTAACAGTGTCTCTTTTTTTCACAAACTAAGAATATAATTATAGAGATTTATACACTAAACAATAACTGAACCACGTAGGACGGTAAGGAATAATACTTTTAAATTACTATATGTCAGCACTCAAATGTAGTCTATTCAGGGAGAACCCTTAACAAACAGTATCAAAAATTAAATTTTCTTATTGCTGTCATAAACATTTGCATTACTAAGTCTAAAATCATGTACGCTCATGTAATATGTGTTATGAGAGAGTTTAAAGGACACATAAAAATTATTTATTTTTATAGCCTCCAGTTAACTTCGCCCACGTCGAGAACCGATTTTCGTCGATCTCCGTGGACAGGCAACTGTAGAGCCTTCAGTTTCTCCTGTGATTTCCGGTACGTGCAAATCGTTACGGTTTTACTCGTGGATTACGATGTACATATACAGTATTTCATTATGTACTTGTATGTTTCAGTCTCCAGTTCCTCTTCTCTGCGTCGAGTTCCGGTTTCGTCGAGCTCCGTAGAGAGAAAACTGTTGAGCTTTCTGCCTTCCTGGGTACTGCACTCTCTATTTTCTACTTCCGGTAAGTGAAAAATAATTACATAGTTTTTTCCTTTAGTACTTGTAATCACAATTACCTTAGTTTAATCATATCGTTCCTGTATGTCACAGCGCGCCTTCGTGGGACGAGCCAGGGGTCCGTCGACATCCAGGGTTCCATCGTCGTGGAGTCTACGGTCCCGAATTCTACTCCAACTTCGTCTACTCTTTTGGTGAGTTATCACCCGTGTATTACAGCTGAGTTTTCGACAGCTACAAAATTTTTTCTCAGACCTTAGACCGCATGTACATAGTTAATACACGCATGTATTATATGTGTATATGTGATCGAGTATTAACTTGCTCATCTGGCATGACTGTGAGATCGAGTTTGAACTTGATTAGCTGGTGTGTGTATTTGTGTGAATGTGTATGCTTACGTATGAGTGAACGAGTATTAACTTGCTGGATGTGTACGTATATATGTTTACAAAATGCTTGTCCTCTTTTTTCAGCAATGTGTTTGAAATAATGAGGAGGTGTGTACATGCCATTTTTTATGTTGCAGTCTGACGTTATGCAGCGTGACACCATGACTTCCCACGTCGTGCCTGCAATCCAAGGTTCAGGAGCGGGGCTCCTGCCGGCCTTAATTCTCCCTACACTAAAAACCAGTCACACCAGCTTAAACTCTCTGCCAGGCCAATGGAGTAAGTCCAGCTACATTTTCGTGCATGTACTGCAACACCTGTTTTACTGCAAAACGTAGCATGTCCGTACACGAAATAACTTGCCCTCAAAATCCAAACCACGTCCAGCAGCAGTGTGAGCGTTGCGGGAAGCAGATTCCCTGCAAGGATAGTTTAGCTCGTCATTTACGCACTTGCAATGGCACAGTTGCCCAGCCTGCCAGCTTTCGCTGTAAGTTCTGCGGCAGTAATTTCACAGAAAGCCGTAATGCCCGACGCCACGAGGCCTCCGAATGCATTTTCAATCCCCAGCGGACACAGCACACATGTCCTCAATGCCAGAAGGAATTTTCACGTAAAGACAACTTGCAAAGACACATGAAAAGGTGCACGGGAACATGTGAGCCGCCTGCAAAGAGGCAACGTGTGTCTCCACCATCTGTTGCCACCGTGACAGACCCCCAGCCCTCAAAATCAGCAGGTCGCCCTGTGATTGTGGCAGGTGCAGGTGCACCTAGTACCTACGGTTTTGTTGAGGCAGAAACCGCCTTCAGGAAAAATTTAAAAACATACGTTACAGAAAACAAATCAGGAGCAGCTAAAGATATTTGTAATTATTTGACGTCAATAAAAGAAAATTTAGTAAGACAAGTTACCGAGGAAATTCGCGAACACGGGCCTATAAAATTCAATATTTGGCTCGAGTGCGACTACATTAAACCAGGTCCACTTGACGAAGGCACAGACAAGCGAGCCTTCAAAACACAAAACGTGGCTGTGTACGAACCTTCTGACGTGGCGTCCATTGTGGCTGAAAGTATAGCCAAAATTTGCCATGAGGAAGAGATATATAAGGAGCGTGGGTCAGGGTGGGTTTTGTCATCTGTGAACCACCTGCAGCTGCGTGTCAACACACTGGACCCCCTCCGTGTCTCCTCATGCATAGAACTGCCTCAGTCCATTAAGGATAAACATGCCGTCATCAACCCTAAAAACAGCGATGATCACATGTGTTTTAAGTATTCTATTCTTACAAAATACATTGAAGGAGACCACCCTGAGCGCATTGACCAGCGATATGCTAAGGTGGAGACGAAATTTGATTTCTCAGGGCTTGAGTTTCCCACTCCACTCCACCAAATTAAGATCTTTGAGCGGAAAAACAAGGATGTATCTGTTAATGTGTATTCCCTAAGTGCGGAGGACAAGATCATACCCGTGCGAGTATCAGTAGGAGAGAAACTTAATCATTTTGACCTGCTGCTCCTAACTACTGAAGAAAACGCTCACTACTGCTACATTAAGAACTTTTCCCGGTTGGTGTGTTCCCAGCTGACTACTCATCACAACACCCTCCACATTTGCAAACTATGTTTCACCTACTTTGATGAACAGCAAAGAAAATCGGGACTGTCGGGACAGGAATGCTTACAAGAACACAAGAAACACTGTTACAAGCATGCACCCACACGCATTGAGATGCCGCAGCCAGGACCTGAAAGGAAACCACCCATGTTAAAATTCAAAAATTTTCATCATGCGAGCAAGCTACCTATCGTCGTGTACGCGGACTTTGAGGCCATTCTGAAACCTGTCAGTACCTGCGAACCTGACCCTACCACATCGTACACTTACGCCTACCAAAAACACGAGGCATACAGCTACTGTATATATGTACAGGTGGACAACGACGTGATTCCAGCGGCACTAACATCTACGCTGCCACAAACACCAATTATTTATAGTGGTCAGGACGCAGAAGAGAAATTTATGGCTGAGATAGTAAGCATTGGAAATCAAGTCAAGGACATTTACACTACCTCCAAACCAATGTTACCTCTGACACCTGCAGAACATCATGCACATTTACGTGTGACACGGTGCTGCTACTGTTCTTCTACATTCACTGCCGACAACTACAAAGTCAGGGACCACGACCACTTCAGCGGTAAGTATATCGGAGCTGCATGTACCATCTGCAACCTGCTTCGTCGACGCCCGAAGAAACTCGTCTTTTTTCACAACCTGGGTTACGGCGAAAACTTCATCGTAAGGCAGCTGGGGTATGACAACAAAGATATTTTTATTATTCCGCATACAAGCGAAAAAATGATTACGTTCTCCAAGCAGCTGGGCGACCGTTTCTCCATCCAGTTTGTAGACACATTCCGGTTCATGGCACACAGTCTTGCTTCACTGGCCGAGTACCTGCCTCAATCAAAATTCGTCAACACCGAGAAATTTTTCGACAAAGACCAACTGTCACTTGTCACCCGGAAAGGAGTTTTTCCATATGACTACGTCGATGATATGTCCAAGCTGGATGAAACCTGCCTGCCTACAAAAACGGCATTCTACAACAGGCTTACCGACTGTGACATAAGTGAAGAAGATTACATGCATGCCCAGGCAGTGTGGGAAAAATTTGGGTGTTCTACGCTGGGGGACTACTCAAACCTGTACCTTAAGACAGATGTACTTATTTTGTCAGATGTGTTTGAAAATTTCAGAGACCTGTGCTTAACCACATAAGGGCTGGATTGTGCACACTACGTCAGCGCCCCGGGTTTTACCTTCGATGCCATGTTGAAAATGACTGGCGTCGAGTTGGAACTGCTAACCGACTACGACATGCACATGTTCGTCGAGGAAGGTATCCGGGGCGGCGTAGCACAGTGCATCAAGCGACATGCAACTGCCAACAATGTGTACGATCCCAGCTCGTATGACTCTAGCAAGCCGTCCACATACTTGCAATACTTGGACGCCAACAATCTTTATGGTTGGGCCATGTCTCTGCCCCTACCAAAATGTAACTTCGAGTGGGTAGACACGAACACCGATGTCTTGTCCGTCCCAGACGATGCTGCGAGGGGTTACATTTTGGAGGTGAATGTCGAGTACTCTGCGACCCTGCATGAACAACATAAAGACCTGCCATTTTTGCCCGTGAACCAGCGTCTGCCAGGCTCGAAACAGGTGAAATTAATGACCATCCTGTACGACAAAAACAACTATGTCGTTCACTACACGAACCTGAAGCAGGCGCTGGAACACGGGCTGAAGCTCAAGAAAATACACAGGGTGCTCCAGTTTGACCAGTCCGCATGGATGCAGCCCTTCATCGACGTCAACACTGCAAAAAGACAGGCGGCAAGCAATGATTTTGAAAAAGAATTGGCCAACAATGCAAGTTTCGGAAAATTGTTAGAAAATAAGAGAAAACGACAAAAAATGGAGCTGGTGTGTAGCGAGAAGAGAATAAAGACACTAGAGGCAAAACCAACATTCATTGACAGAACAATATGCTATATGCTTTCATCATACCTCTGTCGTTTTACAATTATTTTTTTCGGCGTTTCCTCAAGACTTTTCTGCGTTGTTCCCCCCCCCCCTACACGTTACATATTGTGTGTGTGTTGATTGATATTCATCACTGTTTTTACTTCGCAGCACACCGGAGACCGTGCAAGAGGCATAGTTTTCTTGCCAGGTAGTGCTGTACTCTTTATGCAATGTACTATATACTTTAACCATACTTCTGTTGTTTTACAATTATTTTTTTCGGCGTTTCCTCAAGACTTTTCTGCGTTGTTTTTTCCCCCCTACACACTACATAATGTGTGTGTGTTGATATTCATCACTGTTTTTCTTTCACAGCACACCGGAGACCGTGCAAAAGGCATAGTTTTCTTGTCAGGCAGTGCTGTACTCTTTATGCAATGTGCTACATGCTTTCACCACACCTGTGTCGTTTTACAATTATTTTTTTCGGCGTTTTCTCAAGACTTTTCTGCGTTGTTTTTCCCCCCTACACACTACATATTGTGTGTGTTGATTGATGTTCATCACTGTTTTTCTTTCACAGCACACCGGAGACCGTGCAAGAGGCATAGTTTTCTTGCCAGGTAGTGCTGTACTCTTTATGCAATGTGCTATATACTTTCACCATACCTCTGTCGTTTTACAATTATTTTTTTCGGCGTTTCCTCAAGACTTTTCTGCGTTGTTTTCCCCCCTACACACTACATATTGTGTGATGATTGATATTCATCAATGTTTTTACTTCGCAGCACGCCGGAGACCGTGCAAGAGGCATAGTTTTCTTGTCAGGTAGTGCAGTACTCTTTATGCAATGTGCTATATGCTTTCACCATACCTCTGTCGTTTTACAATTATTTTTTTCGGCGTTTCCTCAAGACTTTTCTGCGTTGTTCCCCCCCCCCTACACACTACATATTGTGTGATGATTGATATTCATCAATGTTTTTACTTCGCAGCATGCCGGAGACCGTGCAAGAGGCATAGTTTTCTTGCCAGGTAGTGCTGTACTCTTTATGCAATGTGCTATATGCTTTCACCATACTTCTGTCGCTTTACAATTATTTTTTTCGGCGTTTCCTCAAGACTTTTCTGCGTTGTCCCCCCCCCCCTACACACTACATATTGTGTGTGTTGATCATCCCATGTACAAGTGACATAAGCACTCAGTTTCCTTAAAGAAGGGCTACAAGTAAAGAGGCGTACAGTGCATACACCGCGATGAATAACTGAAAGTGAATTAGAGAATGCGGTGTAACCCCGCCAGAGCTCTGTGAACGTTTTTAACACAGGGTTTTGATGGTCCCAAGCCCATAAAGGGGAGGGCACTTCATTCTCAAATAAGGTGGAATAAATTGGAGAAATCTGAGAAAACCTACTGAGAAATATGTATCTTCATGGGAATCGAACATGGATATAACGAAGTTCGATATTCATGGGTTAATAACTGTGAAAAAGGGACTTCTTCCTATTGGCTAATGGAAATGTTGGTGGGGGTAATGGTACATAAAGTAGAAGGGAAAAAAACAATTTTTTGGAAGGGTGGGGGTGGGGTGGAGGGGGTGTAGTAGTTTGAGCGGGTTATAACACGAGTGTCGGTGAGAGGAAAAAGTAGGGGGAGGATGGGGAAAATTCATCACGTGACTAACGGCCAATTAAATTAAAGTACGTGATAGGGTAAGGGGGAGGGGGTATTAGTTAATATATACAAGTAAAAAGTGGTGGGGGGAGTCAGTGTGTCGGTGGAGCTTGTCCGGTTAAGACGTGCCGGTAGTTAATTTAATTAAATAATTTTTATATAAAAAGTTTTTTATTAAAAGTTTTCTTATTAAAAAATTTTTACTAAAAAGTTTTTTATTAAAAAGTTTTTTATTACACATTTTATTTATTAAAAACGTGCGGGGTTATTATGGAATGCGAAATCGAAAAAATTTCGGAAGAAACACCAAGATGGCGGCCGGAAACAATATGGCGTCCGGAAACAAGATGGAGGAAATTTTTTTTTTATTTTTTTGAAATTTTTAAATTTTTAAATTTTTTTTGAAAATTTTGAATTTTTTTGAAATTTTCGAAATTTTGGAAAATTTTGGTAATTTGACGGTCAAGGTCAAGGTTAAAGGTCAAGGTCATCCAACATGGCGGCCGGGGGCCGTGACGTCACAACATGGCGGGGGGCACCACACTCGGGGAGGAACCACACTCCGGCTCCATGTCCTGGAAGGAACTAAATCATACTACTCACATAATATTTCTCAAGATTTCAAGATTTTCTCCACGAAAACAACACTGCGAAGCACTATGTATTTCACAGCAAATGACATAATATACACTGTACAGCCTATGGCTCACGTGGCAGCGCCGCTATTGAAATTACATTGCTACATTTTATTTAAATATGTAATTAATATTATATCATACACTAACAAATTAACACGTTTAAATTATAGAAATTGCTAGCTGTAAGTTAGCTGTGGTGTTTTCTGTCGGTCCGGAACGGCGGAGGCCCGCGATTGGCTGAAGCTGTGATTGGCGGGCAGAATCTTAAACAGCCAATCAGAGGGCTCCTGCTTGCACAGATATTTCTGTGCTAAGCGCGAGTCCTAAAAACGTAATATTTAAGTTATTTAAACTTATTATTTTAGTCATCTAGCTATTTTAACTTAATGCTAGCTCACCAGGCTTGCCTGTGAGTTAGTAAGGTGTATTAATTTGGGTATCTACTGGAGATACGGGAGGACGAGGTGCCTTTAAAACCTCGTCCTCCACCAGGGTACTGTGCTGACCCACAGTGCCCTGGTTAAAACCAGCGCCCTCCTTAAAAGAAAATAAATGGAAATAAAAAAATAAATACAGTTCCCGCCCCCCCCCAACCCCACTCTTACTTCACAACTCTACTAACAACCTGGACCTTCCTACTTTTCCAGTGCCATTTTTATTTTTAATGCATGTTACTGCTGAGTGGTTACACTCCTATTCTGTCGAGGGGGTTTTTACGGTACTATGCCGGTTTTTCCCTCTCTCTTCTTAGATTATGGCTTAGCTATAGGTACACTTAGGGAGGTATACATGGCCCCAATTGCGGCCATGTCTTCCCAATCCCTCTCTGCCGCGATGCATGCCTCCTCTGCATGAAACTTCCCCTTAGTAGGCGTATGGGGCTCAGCCCTGAGACGCATTTAGTCCCGCTCCTTCCCCGGGCCTCACACATAACATAGTAGTTAGGGTAGGTTAGGAACAAAAAGTATCCTCATCAGTCGCACTCGTGTTCTTGAACCCTGTGTGTGTACCTGATGATGGGAACAGATTCCAGTTCCCGAAACGTCGTTCATACTAACTGCTTGGAAAACTACTGTGTTTTATTTCGTCTCATCGTTTGTGTTGTTTGTTGTTTTTTCTGTTTGTGTCCGACATCTTTTGTGTTTTGTTTAGTCTCATCGTTGTGTCGTTTGCTGTAATTCTGTTTGTGTTTTTGTTTCGTCTCATCGTTGTGTCGCATGTCAACTTAGGTTTTTTATATTTTTGTTATTTCTTTTTATTTTCTGTTTGTTCCTTGTTTTATCTGACCATATTCGTTATGTATCCTGATGACTAAAGCATACTCTGCTTTTTATGTTTTCTTGTCTTATTTTTACTTTTGGTTTTTTTGTGACAGTCATTTATTTCGCAATGGAGTATGTCCGTACAAACAAATCCAGTCACTACTTGTTATGTCTGCTAAATGTCTCGTAATTGAATCGTGGCTGTAATAACAACTGCACGGGAAAATTTTACTCTATTAGTTTCGAACATAAAGGTAAATTTACAGTACATATAACTGTAATTTACTGAATAACTGGACAGGAATAATTAATTAAAAAGTAAAAAAAAAAAACATTTTTCTGCAGATGTTGGGATCGTTCCTGCACCCAAAAAAATTGAAAAGATTTCAAAGGAACGACGGTAACCAATACTCCAACATAACAAAATGAATAGTTTACTTGTAAAATGATACCCATACAATATTTCCTTGTTATTAATACTTTCGCTTAAGTGACGCTATAATAAAGATTATATTGACGGTTTTGTAGTTTCGTATTTTTAAAATGTGAAATGTCAAACAAAACAGCTAACTCGAATGGTCTTATCAGTTCGAAATCTACATTTCTTTTATATAAGTCGTGCAGTTTTAAAAATAATCTGCTGTTTTATTTGTAAAACTAATTTGTGAAGCATAAACATATGTATCGGACTGTTTCCATGCCAATTAATATAACTACAGTTGTTTAAATATGTGAGGTTACGACAACTCAAGGAATATGTCCGCCATTTTATCTTAGAAACGCAGTTTGCGAGTCGTAGCGAGCCCTCGAGACGGCGTGCAAGTTTGCGACAGACTTTGCGACAAACTTTGCGAAGGTTTTGCGATATGTGTGCGTCACATGGACAGTTCGCAGTCGCAAAGAGAGAAAAAGTTGTAATCGCTTTCATCGCAAAGTCTTGTTTAGCATGGCTAACGATCACAAAATTGCTTTGCGACGCACTCATAATAGACTCGTAGGCTCATGCGCCCGCTACCTCGAAGAAGAAGAAAAAGATTCTTCGCGAAATGTTACGGGTGTGCATGGAATGTCACAAATGAGACGAGATCACTGTTGTTACTTTGCCTGTTCAAATACTTGTATAAATTGTGTAGATAATATCTCTGTTTTTCTTCTCTGTCCACGATAAGGTACAGATGGTAGATATTCGCGCGAGAAGATGGCAGCTTGTTGGTTTTATTCCGGACTGGAAATCGAACCCAAGGTCTTCCTATCTCCATACAATTAAAAATTAAAAAGAGAATAACATCGTAATTAAGTTGAAACACATATGTATAACTACAACACTTCTCGCAATTATTTATTTCCTATCTATGCATGTTGTAGTTTGCATAAAGACAATTGAAAACTGCGAAAATTTCAGTTACATTCCGTTTCAGTATTTGGTCGTGTATTATTAGAGAATATTTGTTTGGATAGTTTTACTACATGTAAAATTGTTGCTATTCTCGAACAATGTGTAATGACATGTTAGAACTTTCATTCACCCAACAAATGGAAACACACTAATAACAAAACAAAAAATAACAACGCAGGACTTGTAAACACTACATGGTAACCTAGCGAACAATATGTTGTGTAGCTGTTATTTTAATTGTTTTACATATGATTTATAGTGTTTGGATGTAGCCAGAGGTAGACACTTTATACTGAAACTAGTTAAGTGGTTAAGTTAAGGATGAGGGTTACGGTTAAATGAAATATGTTAATATAATTACGGTGGCTTTACTCTACACAGTTTAGCAACACAATACTATATAATTTAGATAGGAGGGAAGCTGTTGTTTATTTAGTTATGTTATGTTTATACTCTGATCTCTATGATGGGTGACCCTTCGGACACCTTAGACCTCACCGTTAGCATGATGACGGAGGCTGATGATGATTGTGTCGGCTATCGACGGACGACTCGACCCAGGACCACTCTGGAGAGGTGGTGACGGCTGGAAGATTTGAAGGAGACAGACCTCTATTCCCCCGATACATTGCGTTATATTGACACACTTCAGTGCCGGTTGGGAGAATCGCTGAGGCCCTTGTCTTGTGCAACAACTGACCTATCTGCACTGCCGTCGTCGCTAGCCCGTCCTCCAGGCGTGGCTCTTGGTAATCGTAACATTACCCCCAGTTTTACCAAAACGATACGTCCCTGCATCATAGAGGTTGGTCGGATTTTGAAATAGCAACCATCCTGTATATGGTTTAGCAGTATTGCTCTTGCAGTATTGTGGCAGTACGATATTGAATACAGTTGCTTCTTCAGACAAAAAGGAAAATTTATAGTGGAGGAAAAACTATGGCAGACGGACATCTAAAGGTAAAGGATCTGCCTACGTCTCTTGTAATTCTTCTGTTTGCATTTGGTCAACGCCGAGCTAAGTTGTTCTGCTGAAGGAGTAGGTTTGGTGCGTGGCCTTGAGTAACAGCTATAACGAGCATATCTTCTTTCGCGATACGCAGCAGACTACTACGAGTGTAGGTATCGCGATACGCAGCAGACTACTACGAGTGTAGGTATCGCGATACTCAGCAGACTACTACGAGTGTAGGTATCGCGATACGCAGCAGACTACTACGAGTGTAGGTATCGCGATACGCAGCAGACTACTACGAGTGTAGGTATCGCGATACTCAGCAGACTACTACGAGTGTAGGTATCGCGATATGCAGCAGACTACTACGAGTGTAG
>PNEQ01049630.1:0-11840 GCA_003012365.1 Medauroidea extradentata
AAAAAAAAAAAAAAAAAAAAAAAAAAAAAAAAAAAAACAAGACATTGCAACACTCTTCCAGGAATTAAACAACAAAATGAGTGAACTTGTACGATAAGATATGGAGATGAGAAAATCTATGGAATTCATGAGCACAGAATTTAACGAATTTCGTTCAGAAACCAAAATAATTCGTGACAAATATGGCAGAACTACTAGCCAAAAACAGGAAAATGAGGCACTTAAACGGGAAATTACTACTAGAAAGTTGGACCTAGACGAGCTGAACCAATACCAGCGCCGAAATAACATTGAGACACACGGAGTGCCAGAGACAAGAGAGGAAAGTATAACAGAAATAATAAAGAAGTGGGTCCAGCGCCTAGGGACACCCATCACATAGGAATACGTCGATGTTTTAATCGAATCTCAACATCTAAGACAGAAATGCCCAGACTCATTGTGCTGCGCCTAGTACATCGCTGGAAAAGAGAGTTCCTGCTAATAGCAGCAAGGGTCAGAAGAATCTAGCATCGATCGATCTTGACCTTCCGCTGCCATCACGAAGAATGTATGTCAATGAACATCTGACCTAATGGAATAAAGAACTTGTTAAAAGAGCACGATACCTCAAACAACATGGATACCGGTATGTATGGGTAAGAAAAGGCAAGATATTTATCAAATAAGCTGATGGAAGCAGTGTAGTGAGAGTTACCAGTGAAAGAGTGGTGCTAAAACTGATCGATGAGTGCAAGTAAGGCGGTGCCACCTCCCCTCTCTTGTCCTCAGCAAATAAGTTCCCTTTCATGGTTATCTTTCTTAAATTCATAATATCTAAAGTTATCGTAGATAGCAGTACTTCAGTAACCCAGAACTCTATTCTAAATTGGATGATGTTGCAGTGATAATACAAACTCTCAGTGATGTTGATGTCTTGGCTGTGTATGAGACTTGGATTAGTGAGCAGAGTGTTAGATACTTTAATTTAACCTTTTTCTATCCTCTTCATGCTCATAGGGGGGAAAGGGGTGGTGTAGCTTTGTTTATCCATAAAATATGTACCTCCAATGTCCTCTTCAAATGTGAAAAATACCACAGTCTAAATGCTGTGGAATTAAATAACACAACTAGTATATTTACTGTTTGTGCTACCTACAGCCCTAACGTAAATAATTAAGTAGATTTCCTCTGTTATTTTGTAGAATGGCTTGAAAAAGTGCACCTGAAACCTGGCGTTATGCAGGGGGATTTCAATATCGACAAACTGAAAGAGAGCGTCCCTAAAACTAAATATTCTCAAATAGTAATATGCTATGGCTTTCACATCTGCACACAGAGTTTACCAACACGGACTATCACAACTTCTAATATGTTCATAGACCACATCCTCACTAACTATACTGGTTATGTGTACCACTTAGAATATGTCCAGAATAATCGTTGCGATCACAATGTTCTTGTCCCTGGCGTTTGTGGTACAACAAATAAACCCAACTTGCTGACAAATAAAGTAGTGATTTGTCGTAACTTTAAAATGTTGAGGGAATAATTTAAAAGCTGCAATTTTAGGTGTAATCATACTAATGTTAATGAGAGATACGAGTGCCTGCAGTAGTACGTAAAAGAGGGATTGCAGCAATGTGAGAGGCAGAAATTAGTTGTCAAACTGGCTGAACACTCACCGTGGTTCACTAATGAATATTTAAACGGAAAACAAATACTCTATGCAAAAAGCAAGAGGTTAAGTGGTAATGTTATGTTCTAGAAGAGTATAAAAGGTGCAATAATTTAGTGACTAGCATGAAACGCAAATTGAAAACAAATTACTACAAAAACAAAGTAGTTGGTAGCCTTAAAAAAAAAATGCTTGGAGAGTCTATAACCGACAAACTTCGAATAAGCAGTTCTTCCCCTAAAATGTACAAGTAAAGTGACAGCTGTAGTGTTAATATTCAAATTAAAGAAATATGAAATATTTAGCAACCTGCCTACTATTCAGACTACAAACATACACAACCATTAAATTAGAAATAACATTAAATTACTCCAAGAGGGACATAACAGAGCAAAATATGGAATTAAGAGTGTAAAAAATTACCTTATTATAACATACAACTCCTTACCTCACAAACTAAAAAGTGTTCAGAGAATTGTATTATTTAAAAGGAAAGTTACATCAGAATATTGGGATGAGATCAATTCTGTGTAGAATTGGATTGATGAATAGGGAAATTGTAAAGTGCGTAATGTGATGGACCAGTGTATAACTTTACTCAACCAAGGCGAATTGCCAGTATTCTATATACCTCTCTTAAATATATTCTTATGGAACTGCCTTACAACTGTTAAATTTTGCATAATGTGGGACTAGTGTATTACAACTGTAATGAACCAAGGGAAAGTTCCAATATTACCTATCATATGTATACATTTACGGAATTGCCTCATGACTGTCAAATTTTTCAACCTGTGATTTACCAGTGCATTAGAGTAATAATAAATTAAGGGAAAGTGCATAAAATTTTATGTACCTTTGTCTAAATTTATGGTATTGCCTCACGACTGTCTGATTTTGCTAAGACCACAATATTGATTATGTATAGGTCTTAAACACTCTTACTGTGTGCAATTCGTTTGGTGCAATGTGTTTTACCATACTTAGAGCTAAGTACTTAGGTGTCAAAGACTGTGGTGCAAAATGTAAGGAACGTGGTCCTTTTCTAAGTCTTACTTTGCTTTATTTTTGTCCTATTTTCATTTCAATGTAATTTATAAATCATGAGTGTCTGTAACATTGAAGATATTATATGAATGCCTTACAAATATATAATCAAAGAACGATGTAGTGTGGTTGCCATCATGCATTTTAAGTAGTGCACTATTCTATTAAAGGGTTAATTGCCCTTCGGCAAATATCTGCAAATAAATAAAACAGCGATAAAAAACTTTAAAATTATACATTTTATGTTATTAATTTTTAAATAAATTTTGTAAAAAGAACTATTATAGTTTTGTTACTAACTCTACCGTAAATATTAGCAGTGAACTATTTTAACTCAATCTTCAAAGCTACTTTGCAATAGAAATATTCTTTACTGCGAAAGTGTTGTATGGCAAAGAAATTGTATTTTGAGTGCTCTTATTTTTCTGGCAAAGTCTTGTATTAGAAGGGATGAGATCTGTAATAAGTCATACGCACATGACGACCAAACAATTGTCGGAGCTGCAAGTGCACTCGACTCAAGACAGACTGGCTGCACTCATTCGCCCGGCTACCAGTTCAACCTCAGTTTTCGAGCTCGGGACTGAACTGTTGCGAACAGTTCCAACACCTATCCTGCACTCGGAATTGATCTGCTGCTTATAAAAAATACTGTGAGTGTTCCCATAGTTGAAATATAAATCTCATCGTTACGCATGATCTTTAAAACGTTATGCATTATGTGCTGCGTGTTTTTTCATAAGCAAATTAATGTTGTGCAATTTTGTCAACTGGAGTAGAACTCGTGTTGTTATGTACAGTATAACCAATTAGTAGAGCCACGATTTTATGGCGAAAAGTTTTTTGCACCATGCGTTATGTTCACATCCGCAACTCTGTTTCACAGTCAGTGATTGGATGTTTTAACTGTCACACGTCTTGAGGTTCCGCTGACAAATCACAGACGTATTACGTCACAATAGCCTCATTGTCATTGGTGCAATAAAATGAGGGACGTGTCTCAGCCAAGACACGCTACCAATAGCCGTGAGGCAGAGCTGCCGAGATGCACGCGAGGGACTGCAACAAAATGATTCAAAAATCTTTTCGCGACAAAATCGTGGCCCTACCAATTAGTTGTATGCATACCAACACATTTATTACGACCTCTTCTATTTTTCATCCCGGTTTTGACAATCTCTATAACATTTCGTTTGGTATGGGGGAAGGGAGGGAATTTGCTGATTGTTTCATTTAAAGGTCAGTACACTTTTAAATCTTATGAGAGCTGCACGACAAACCGTTTAGAATGCAACCAGATAGCCGGACCCAATGGATCTGACGGGCACGGACTCTGTAACCAGTCCCAAAGAGCTGGATGTGGAATAGGATCCAGGTCCGAAAACTATCCGGACATACCCAACTCTACACCCGAGCTCACTCAGCAACCTTAGGTCCGACCATATGTTAGTGCTCTATCGTTCCAGTTAATCGAGACAATCTGGGATTTGACCTTCGCCGTTAACCTTGTCTTTTCGCTCAAAGTGAGAAATCCTAAAAAAGTACGTTATAATATCTAAAAATACAAAGCTACCACAAATTAAATTACATAATATTTTCTAATTTCCTTCTGAATTTCTATCAAAATTTTTCTCCTCAATCGGGCTCGTTGACTCCGTGGCGTGTCGCATCCAACATCATTGAGAAGGTGAGCCTTGAGGATTAATATGAAAATAAATTACTATTAAAACATAAAATTTTTTCTAGACTATTGAATTATATAATATTTTGACATCATTTGCGTAGTAATTTTCTTTCTTTCTTTTTTTTTTTTTTTTTTTTTGCTGTTATACACTCTTTACATATTGTAGTAGATTTTGCCTGCGACTTCGTTCGCGTTGCTTTTCAATTTAGTTCAATAATAAATTAAGTACGTATGTTTTTGGCCGATTATAAAGCACAGCCTCTTTGAATCGTGCAAAAGCTCAGTCTGAGTACTCTAAATTTTAATAAATAAAACGTAAAATATGTAGTTTTATTGTCAATATCTTAAACAAAACTAATTCATTAAAAAATAAGTAAAAATTAGGAAAAAATATATTTTTTTTTCTTCAGAATTTTTGGGTATCCCACTATGCTCCCCTGCCCCACTTTGTCTTGCCACCTTATTGTTATTATTATTCATCAGAAAGTTTCGTGGGTCACACGCACTACTCACCAAAGTTAACGCAATTGGACGAATGGTACGGAACGCGTAGCCTACATTACAAGCAGACAGATTCTTTATATTTTAATACATTTAATCCATTGGTTATTAACTTATTTCCAGTATTGTTATTATTTAAATTTCTTGCATACACTTTTAAGTAAATTGATCCCTTTCACCTTTCATAAATCAACCATTATTATTTTTCGATAGTTAAATAACGTCACTTAATTGAAACAAGTATGTAATAGTACTGTTATCAGATGATCGGCTTTAATTCACATACGTTACCACTGCCGCCTTCCTCTCGAGCACACACACCCTTCCTAGTTATAAATTAATGACTTCAATTTTGTATTCATTTAATCAATGTAAAGTTAAATTATTGTATGCAAAAGTCCTATTTACATACTTTGTAAATAGTTAAAGTTATGTATTTTGTGAATAATCATACACACGATAAACATAAAATTGTATATACAAAAACATAGGAACATAAAATAATTACTAAAATGTTAATTCCCTTTGAAATGATTATTACATTTGTAATTCTATATGAAAATAATTCTGTATGTTTGTATATATATATATATATATATATATATATATATATATATATAGAGAGAGAGAGAGAGAGAGAGAGAGAGAGAGTGAGAGTGTGTGTATACGTAAAATCATGGTACTCGGCCGATGAGCTGCTGCGAAATTCATGGTGTTCTGTCATCACCCGTGTGCGCACGCGTGTGCACATCATACTATAGAAACTTGGAGAGTTTTCTTTTTATTTGGTGCAGATTACACATTTGTATTTTCTTTTGTTGCTTTCCCGTGACCGACCATATGATCACCATCGGTCAAAGGTGTACCATGACTTTACGAACATACTGTACAATTAGTATAAACATTATGTATGTCTTTTACTGTTTTAAGAATGCAAAGGTAAAATAATCTGACATACGTAAGAAATACGAGTGTAGTTATCGATTAAACTATAAACATAAATTTGAGAAAGGTGATGTCAGTTACGTTTTCGGTGTGTTTTATTAAAACGCAGAGACAGGTGTCATACTGAGTTAATTAATTTTCTATAATATAAAGTAACCCTTGAAACATTTTGTTGAAAGGATCTATGATAAATAACATAAGGATTTTCAGGTAAAGAACACAGGCAATATCTGGTCGTTTTATATCTGTGGTGGTATTCGACGAAGACGTCTCGTCAAGTGTTTTGGTATAGAATCGGGAACTAAAAAAAAAAACATATTTTCTAGTGCATATTCTGGATTGTAGAACACACCCTTGCATTGCATCAGCTGGAACAACTTTAGGGGTGCAAATAGATGCATTATTTTGTGTACTTGGTAATCAAGGGTTAACACACAGTTGTGGCTTCTCTGTCGAAGTTACCGCTTAGCATGATACAAAATGTATTTATTTGGAGGGAGTTTCCTTTGCTACAGTTTTCACTTTATGCCAACACATAAACCAGGATTCAGCCTCAGTATTAGTTAAACCATTACGTGTTTCAGGTTAATTTAGTCCAACCGAAACACAGGTCAAGGTCTGAATCATGTTGAATTAACGGATGTTATGTCGAACATCTTCATCCGTTTACATCGAAGAAGGTGTGTTAACTCTGTTATTTTTATGTAAAGTGTCAGATTTTATTCAGTATTGTCAACTGTACGCATACAATTTAATGTAACTTTTTGTTAAAATGGTTTCATTTTTATTTTATTTATACATGCAGCATGAATCAACTGTGATCTGTTCCTTGATATAGTTTTATTAACAATAACAATTACTGTCTTATGTAGAGACTAAATTTTAGCTGCATGAAAAACCAATATAGATTTACAAGAATATCCGTTAGTCTGGGAATTAAATGAAGTTTAGTTCAAGAACAGCTAATGTTGACTTCGGCAGTTATGGCACCGATGAAAGTATACAAAAAAATTGTAGACTTAATTTATATTTTTATTATATTTAAAATTGCTTTCTGAGACTGTGCTCATGTATTTTTTTCGCGATGTCATAAAATAAGAAAAAACTACTACCATATCAGTGAAAATTTCTTTAAATAACCAGTTAAACTTTGAGGTTTGGTAGTTGTCAGCTGTAGAATACAGATTCTGTGTTTTAATCCGCAGGGTGATAGAGAAATAAATAACCCAATCTTGGTAGTTGTAAGCATATGTGCGGACAGGTAATATTATCCCTAAACGTTTACTGTGCGTTGATGTAAGGCGGTAGGTGCGGTCGTGTAGAATGTTTCCTCGATGATTATGTTAACTGTCGTAAATCTCCAAATTACCTCCAGGTATTTTATGTAGCGCCGAGACTTCTTTGAATACTGCCTCGTAATCTGAGGTTAGCGTATGACATCCTGTCTTACCCAATAATAATCGAAACAACTATGTTCGTGACTGCAATAGAATACTACCTATCAAAACCTCGAGGCGCTAAAGTAGTTAAAAGACAATTTATGCGGTTACCAGTCAGCGCAATGGAACGCATTTCATGCGGTGCCCTGAATACATTACACGAAATTTCTGTAGTATGAAAATTCATGAAAATTATATAGGCGATACCGTGATATTAGACTTTAAAATTGTTACAAAATGCTAATATTAAACATCAGAAACGTTTCCTTAGGGCAAAGAAAAATGTTTCTTTGAAACGTTTAGTTTTCGATAAGGAAATCTTGGTTTGTAGCAAATAAAATTTTAAACCATATGTTTGGTGTTACTTAACATTCATGTAAAATATTTATAAAACCAATTTTATTTTTTATATAAAAAAATCAATTATTGTATTAAAAATTGTAGCTAATTTTAAACTATTTTAAGAGTAACACTATTTTTGTTACGATTAGTGACTGAACACAAATGTTCTTATTAGCAAAAGCTTATGTAGTGGTTCATTTATTAAATAAAAACTACTCTGTCGCAAAAAAAATACGTACTGTAGCAAAGAAAGTGATTTTATATTGTTAAAGGTTACATTGAGCACATGTGCTGTATTTTCCAGTTCGGTTACATTGTTTTAAAAATGCAAAAACTTTTGTATTTTTATCCGTTATTTGACTGTGTTGTCTTGTTTCTTTGTTTGTTGGTCTCCTATGCGGCACCATACAACTCATCCATTAACAATGAAACTTTGGTGAGATGCGCGAGGAACCATGAAGGTTTCTGAAAAAAATTATATATATATATATATATATATATATATATATATATATATATATATATATATATATATATATAATTTTTGGGGAAAAGAGGGGGTTTTAAAATAGGGTAGAGGGTCAGAACAGGTACCCAAAAATTTAATGGAAAATAAAACCTCAAGTAACTCAGGCGTGCGCCTGCAAAGATTTATGTAAAAGGAAGTGCGGGTGCGAAACGGGGATGAAGGGCAGAATGTAGTTGTGCCAAATTCTAGCAACATTTTCGTCGGTTGGAGACGGCTATGTGGCTC
The DNA here is from genome assembly GCA_003012365.1 of Medauroidea extradentata. Taxonomy (NCBI): domain Eukaryota; kingdom Metazoa; phylum Arthropoda; class Insecta; order Phasmatodea; family Phasmatidae; genus Medauroidea; species Medauroidea extradentata. The sequence goes on from PNEQ01049630.1 coordinate 8,370, forward strand.
CGCTTATTGGCTATTTTTCGTTTGATTTTGTCCGTGTTAGGCACATTCGCATCGACTCCATGCTGTCAGTGGCCAATACAGCATGTGACAGGCGTGTGGGACTCACACTTCTTCTGAGGGCGCCGAACAATGAGCAGATGACGGTAATTCCCGGGTGATAGCAGGAAGAGGCCTAAAGACCATTTGCTTAGTCCAAGGTGGATGGCCGAATATAAGGCGACTTAGGGATAGAAAGCACGAACCTTCTTAATTCCCTTTCGACCTCCGCCTTTTTTAAAATTGTATTTCTTCGTAATGTTGCGTGTTTGGAAAATTTCCTGATGTTGATAAAGTTTGGTTTAGAACTATAGTTTTTAAGATATACACTAATATGAATTTAAATTAATTAATAGCGTATGTGTACCAAGATTAATAAACATCAGATAAATATTTTCTCATGTGTGTCATACTACCAAAAAAATGACCGCGATTATGAAATTAAGACTACATGATGAATGAAATACCTGCAAGTCAGGTCAGCTTACTAAGTAGCATATATGAACCAAGTTTAATGAAACCCGGTAAATTATTTCCGCAGATATGTCTTACAATGCTAAAAATATAAAAACGAAAGTTGTTACGAAAACGTAAATACAGAATAAACGAAACAAGCAATAGTCAAGTCAGCTTTGTATGTCGTATATGTGTACAAAGGTTGAAGAAATTCGGGAAGATATTTCCTGAGATACGTCATTATATATAAAAAATATAAAAATGACTGCCAGTATGAAAATATGAATAGAGAATGAATTGAATACTCCGATATAAAGTAAGCTTTGTATGTAGTATTTGTGTACAAATTATGATGAAATTTGGATTAATATTTCCTTAGGTATGTCATATTATGGTACATATGTAAACATGGTCGCCATTTTGAAAATATGAACACAACATAAATGAAATATACAAATGTAAAGTCAGATTTAATAAGTTATACAAGTGTACAAAGTTTTATGAAATTCGGTGCACGGACTCAAAAAAAGCTTTTTTTTTTGGGTGGGGGGGGGGGGTACACACTGACACACAGATAGGAAGATGACTCTTCGGAAAGTAGGTTAAATAATTATAAACAAAGTTGTACTTTGCACGAAAATCAACGGGGATCGGTTCAAGGTTGAGACGTAATGCCGCGAAATATTCTACATACTAAGCCGGACAATTGTAAAATGATGTTTGAAAACAATCTACTTTCAGCTACATTGTTGCAGATAGTATTATTACTGAAAACTGCCACATAACGGCTGCTCGACGTCATGGTCACGGCCATAGAAGAACAGGTCTGGACACTCGCCTGGAAACTTGACCCCCATGTTGTTTGGCTGCAGTTCACCAAGTTACCGAGAGTGTTGTGCGTCTTTGGCGCTGCAGTCCAGGAGGTTGGGCTCAAACTCCGTCCACTTCCCTCCCACTTTTTTTCCAGTATTTACATTATAAAGATAAAAATTTTTGCAAATCGTATTTTTTATCAATTTATGAAATACTTCATTCGCGCAGAATTCTAAAGCACGGCTACACCAATATTTATTTACTTTATAATGTAAACACTGGGAAAAAGTGGGCAGAGTTTGAGCCCGAGCGCCCTGACTGTAGCGTCAAAGACGCACAACACTCTTTGTAACTGAGTGAACTGCAGCCAAACAACAAAGTGTTCAAGTAAAATACATTGGTAAATAGGCGAGTGTCCAGACCTGTTCTACGACGGTGGTCACGGTACAACTTCGCACCATGGCAAAGACCACACAATGATCTCTCTATGTACACACGCTAGAAGTTTCTGTGACTGTGCTACAAATAATTCGTACTCGCTCTCGCACTCGCTCCCACAATTCCTTGCGTGTTCGTGCTCTTAATTTGGAACGCCACCACACTCCTTGTGTGCTGCCAGATGTAAACAAACAGTGGCCCCGAGAGTATGCATCGATAATGTATCCACACATGCTCGCTACACATACTCTCTGACGTCAGTTCCGAGCACGAGTACGTGAGCATACAGCTTCATCTATTTGGAACATAGCCTAAAACATTAATCAAAGAAGCACGATAAGAAAGTCTGCCAGCCTCCTTACTGAGGTTACCAAGACGTCTATGCTTCGGAGTTGAGGTCAATGCCCGCTGTCACAAAACAGAACTGCGGACTTTGGCACACCAAGAAAGCTAATGTTCTGTGTTCTTACGCAAATTTCGGGAAAAAAAAAAAAAAAAAAAAAAAAAACTTGTTTAAGAGGAGAAATGGAAATTTCGATGATGGAAAGGCAGAAAATATGGCCGCCACAATACGTGATCACCGGCTCTTAACTTCTGCCCCGGAATTACTGTCATAAAACATAATACCTAGTTGTAGTACTGCGAAACATATGCCGCGTAACATGATAGTGAATTAGTATTTAATTTAACAACTTCCTTGCAGTGCTATTATTTCAAAGGTTAGGTGATAATACTCGAAATAAAAGTTGTATCTTCACCAACTCTGGATATACTGCATGAGGAAAAGGAAATGCAATAGTACATTTTCATTAAACGACTAAATGACAAACAGGTCTGAAAATAAAATGTTTTATTACCAAATATCTTCTAAACATTGTTACAATTGCAACAGATTCTTAAAGTATGGAGGTGTTAATTTTAAAATGTATCGATAAGAATATTACTAAAGTAATTTTTTTATTTAACACCCCTGGGTACTTACTACTATCTCTATTGTCCATTTCTATAGGAAGCTATGACTTTACATAGTAAAATATAATTTTTCTAAAAGGCTTTACATACAGCAGTCCTACTATTTAATTTTTGTAAACATGAATACATATATGTATACACACACGTGTAAACAGATGTAAGCCAGGGGAGAGGGGTCGTGAATTTGGACACGTTAAGTGCCTTTGGAATATTAATAAATAAACAATTTGTTTCTCATATACAATAATAATTTTAATAAAGAAATGTTCTTGCGCAATTTTAAATAACAAATACCCACATGACATGCAATTAATATTTAAATACATTTGGCAATTATGTAAAATAGAAATAGTATACGAGCGTGCCAAAGTCAGTCCTGTTATATATACATATATATGTATATGTATGTATATATATATATATATATATATATATATATATATATATATATATGTGTGTGTGTGTGTGTGTGTGTGTGTGTGTATACAGGGTGAGGATGCTAACTGTTTAAAGCTCCCGCAGTGACACTGGGGACTCCGAGACAAGTGATTCGACACAGGACATGTAGGGTCCAAACAGACGGGAAAGGCCCGAAAATTCGCCTTCAAGTTTCCATGACGTCACATCCGGTGTGTCCGCATCAGGCGCGTACGAACGAGTATTCAAAGGAGTTCCTTCGATCCAACCTGTCTCTGTGGCTCAGTGTCTGCGTCAGAACCTTGTAAACTTGCGGTCCGAGGTTCGTGTCCCAGTGTC
>PNEQ01049631.1:0-11841 GCA_003012365.1 Medauroidea extradentata
TGGTCACATACTTAGTTTTAAGCCCTTTGTTAAAGATTTAGGTATAATTTTTGATTCTAAATTATTTTTTCATCAGCACATTAATAATCTAAAAAATCAATTAAACAGGATTTTTGGCTTAATTAAATTTATTTCTTTTAATGCTACATCTCCTGATTCTACGATCAGTCTATATTTCTCTCTTGTCCGCTCTAAACTGAAATACGGTGCCCCTGTTTGGAATAGTTTAGCTGTATCGGATGTTCAAAAACTAGAATCTATTCAAGATAAATATATCAATTACATCAACTCCAAATTTAATAGGTTCATCTTTTTAGAAAATCTTGAGGTCAGACGTAATAAATTGGACGCCATCTTTGCTCATGAAGTCTTAACAAATGTTCTTTCATGTCCGAAAATTTTATGTAATTTAGACATAAAAATACCAAATTTTAATTCTAGGCTCAAAGGTCAGTTAAAGTATTCTCAAAATAATAATAGCCTTCTCTATAGAGTAGTTGCTAACTACAACAAGTTTAGTAATAATCTGGATTATTGTAATCCAAATATTAAACTTTAATTACTTGTTTTATTTGTCTTACTATGCTTATTTTAATTTTGAATTTTGGCTGTGTCTCTTGAGTGTGTAGGGACACTGTCATGTCAGCTGTGATCTCTTTCCCCAACGCACAGTGCCCTGGGAGGCAGGCAATCCGCACCAGGGCCCCCTCCGGTGGGGGAATCCACCGGCTGTTGATTTCACCTACACATGTTTTCTTGCTTCTTGTTTTGTTCTTTTACCCTCAGTTTCATTCATGCTTGTTTTTCCGTTTGGTATGTATTGTATGTTTTTTTTTCTTCTCATTTTTCAAATGGGGTTGCTTCACTGGGGTGGGACTGGCTGCGGGGGGGAGGGGACCGGAAAGCAGTCCCGAGGGTCCTCTCCTCTGCCGTGAGCTCGACTCCATTCCCGGTGACAGTGCGCTCCCTTTGTCCAATGTTTCCTTGTTTTCTTTCTATGTTGTTGTTGTCTTAATTATCTTTTGTTAATTTTTATTTTTTATGTTTATTTTTATGTTGTTTTATGTTGTTTTATGTGGTTTTTATGTTGTTTTTATGTTGTTTTTTATGTATTTGTGTTCCCCTGACTGTTGTTTGTTTATGGGGGTAAATTTCAAGGCCTTCGGGCTGTTTTTGCCCTCTGTAAATTTGTTGTAAATAAATAAATAAAATAAATAAAAATAAAGACATTTTTCTTCCCGTCCCTCTATTGTTATATCATGAGTCCAGTCAATAAGGTAAATATTAAGATACAGTGTCCATACATTAGTGTAACTGAAGTAGAATCAATACAAAAATTTCTCATTTACATCGTGGAAGACAAGCATGAGGATTCCGAGAAATGTTGGAAGAAATGCTTAGAAGAAAAACCCAGCTTTGTTGAAGAGCCAGAACTGCCGAGACAGTGCAGCATTCCAAAGAGACTTGAGAACCCTGCTGCTGCTGCTGCACCTCACAAGTTCACCACTCAAGACAAATATTTCAAGCAACAGTATGTTGATGTATGTGAGACAGTGAAATCATATGTTACTGAGAGGTTCGTATCTACTGGATTTCAGAAAATTGTATCAGTAGAGAATGAATGTATATCTGCTGTAAACTACAACATAAAACTCGAGCAGATGCGAGAGTTCTTTTGTCACAATTTAGATATCAACAGACTCATTTTACACCCATCCATGCTTGGCGATATTGCCAAATGGAAGAATGTAGCCATAAACTCAATGTGTGACATACATGAGATGTTCTTGGAAGAGCCCACTGTTCAAGACCTCCTGCCTGAAGTCAACAAATGTATGAAACTCCTACGTACTGTTCCTATGACAACTGAGGTCATTCAGTGCCCTTCACCGCCTGAAGGCATACTTACGGTCAACGATGGGGTAAAAGAGACTAAACAACATAGCATTACTTATTGCACATCAGGCTGTGCTGGACAACTTGGATCTTAGACAGCTTGTAAATGAATTCATAAGAAGAGACTCAGTGCGTAGAAAAACTTTCACATTATTCTGAATTCTGACACACTGTTGTTGTTAGTATTTTCACTAATTATTTTCTGCGAGATTTTTTAATTTATTGAATTTTTTATTTTAATTATGAAATTTAACTATGTGAAACTGACAAGATATTCTGTGAATATATTTCAATATTATATATGATAAAGAACCCATAATTTCATTTTTTGAAAGTGTCACGATATTGTGTGATTTAAATGTTTCAAATAGAAGTTTTAAAATGTTTCATAAATCTTGTGCAAACATTGAGAAACTTTGTTTTAGTATTGTATATTAATATTTTATATGATAAAGGTACCTTAATTTTAAAGTAATTGTAAAGAAATTGTGTGATTTAAATGTTTTAGTTGCAAGCTCAAAAAGTGTCATAAATTCCTTGCGTACAGGGAGAAAACTTTTGTTTTGGTACTGTATTTAAATACATTACGTGATAGAAGCCCCATCATTTTATTTTTGGAATGCATCATAAAGATGTGTAATTTGAATATTTCAGTTGCATTTTAAAAATGTTTCATAAATTTCTTGAAAACAGGGAGAAAACTTTTGTTTTGGTATTGTATTTTAATATTTTATATGATAAATACCCCTTAATTAATTTTTTTCGAAAGTGTCAAGATTTTGTGTGATTTGAATGTTTAAGCTTCAAGTTTTAAAATGTTTCATTAACCTATTGCAACCAGGGAAAACAACTTTTATTTTCAATTTATATTTAATATTTTTTGATAAGGGTCCCTTAAATTCAGTATTTCGAAAGTTTAAGATATTGTGTGATGTGAATGTTTTAGCTGGATGTTTAAAAATGTTTCATAAATTTCTTGCAACTAGGGAGAACATTTTTGTTTTGGTAGTGCAGAATATGTTTAAAAAAATTCCGGGCAGAATGTACCCCTTCAGATCCTAAGCCCCCCCCCCCTCCTAATAAATTTCAAAAGTTGGCACCGCTGTAACCTAGACGAGTAGGTAAATCCCAGCATGCTAAAACCCGCATATCTCTCGTGTAATGAAGCAGTCTGTCGGAAAGTCGGATATCGGGCGATGAAATAACTGCGCAGCTTGCTCACACATGTATGTAAACTTGAGTTGTTTCTTTTCTGTTGTGTTGCACGATGGCTACTAAATGACCAATGTGAGTTCTGGTTCTATTGGAAAAAAAAAAATTGTGTTATCTATCAAAGATAAAGTTGACATTAAAAAAACTCGATGGTAGTGCTTTTGTGAAAGTTTAAATCACGGAAAAACTGAAGTTGAGATAAAAAAAATATATGTAATCTACGTGATGTGATTTGGGCACTTGCTAGAGCTTGGAACAGCATACCCAATTCAATTTTGCACAAGGCTTGGCATAAACTGTTGCCAACCTTAGCATTGCAGACGTCACCAACGATTAAGAAAGTCAAATTGATGATTTCAAAGGCTTTGAAACAACAGTGAACACACTATTGCAGTATGCCAAAAATATTATCAACCCTGAAGTTTATGAATTAGGCCTACGTGATGAAAATGTTAAGGAATGGCTTCAAGTTGACATTGACGTCCCCGTTGTTCATCACTTCACTGACCAAAAAATAACTAAATGTGTTACAGGCTTGACAAACAAAGAAGATAATGATGACAGTGTCAGTGATGATGAAAAACCAGCCGCGAAAATCACGCAAGATGAGTGTCCTTATCACGTAGAGTGCTTAATAACTAGTCTGCAGCAGTGAAGCTATTTCTCTGAGCAACAAATCATGTCCTTGAACATGATTCAGAAGCAGTTAATAGATGAGAGGCCAAGACACTAAAACAACGTTTGATGGATATGTTCACGAAATTGCTAGCCTCTACAAGTGCGCGCACTGAAGCAAGTGATGCAACACCCAGCACGAGCTGTATGGCAACACCGAGCATGAGCGGCTTGACAACTCCCGGCATGAGCGACTTGTATGACATAAGTGATAGTGATTAAGCCGGTAAATAAGCACGAGCTATTTGCAAACCTTAGTAAACTTGGAATGCTGACTTATTTGCGTGTTACATACATACCTATTGCTGTGTAAATATTTAATAAGTAACTTAATGTACGTAACTTATAAATTGTACATTTTTAGGGGTGAACAGTTAGTGGAAACAACTTAACATCATAATTAATAAAAATATATGTATGTGTAAAATCTATAGACAAGTAGCAATTAGTTGATGTAAACAAGGAAACTGCTATTGCTACACGCTGTCAGTTACAGCTGGTCCATGAGTCAACGAGTGCCGAGCAACCACCCAGGACGAGACAATTGCACGCAGGGAGAGGGGGAGGGAGAACAGCTGATAGTAGCACAGATAACTCGCATGTACCGCCTGCATCTTATTAGTACGTGGTAGGTAGTATTTACGTTGTTGTTTTTATGTATGTTCAAACTATTTTTCACGGTATTTTTAATAATAATGAATCCCCCCTGAACTTAAAGTATAGTATTACACTATTTTTGGTACAATTACTGTATTTATCAAAATTATTATATTTTGTTCATCTTTTCCTTCAGTTATTCTGCAAATTCAAATATTCGGCACACATAGTCGCCCGGACATGCCGGATAAGCGGTGGAGGAGTGTATGTACTATACACTAGATTCCCGATTTTACGAATACTCACGGTTCCTCTCATTGCATTCGTAAAATCGCTACCTTCGTAAATTCGATAGTGGCTTATTTTGCCCCCCCCCCCCCCCAACCCGGACATAACAGAAGATTTTAAAATTGCATTTTTTCTGCAAAGCGTCTCTAGGCCCCGACTTCCGTAGCGTTTTGCGGGAAATTAATTAACGTAATAATGTAAACATAAATTGATATCAGTAGCCAGACGTCACACTGCTGAGCGGTAGATATGACCGACCCTTGTCCCCAAAAAATGAGAAAATCGAGATTCCGAGGGTCTTCTCTCGAGCGAATAGCCCGACTCCCGTAGCATTTAACGGAAAAATAACGCAAGTGATAGTTTAAATATAAATTTATATCAATAGGCAGACATCTTACGATCAAAAGAACACCGCTAAACAATAGAAATGACCAATCCTTTTCCTTAAAAAATGGGAAAATCGAGATTCCGAGTGTCTTCTCTCGAGCGAATAGACCGACTTCCGTAGTATTTAACGGAAAAATAACGCACGTGATAGTTGAAATATAAATTTATATCAATAGGCAAACGTCTTACGATCAAAAGAACACCGCTAAACAGTAGATATGATCGATCGTTGTCCTAAAAAAAAGAGAAAACCGAGCTGTCGATGCCTTCTCACGAGCGAATAGCCCGATTTGCGTTGCGTTTAATGGAAAAAAAAGTAGGCATTCCTTACTAGTAAAATGCCCTTGTAAATTATTCACCAAAGAAAGAAGGAATAAGCGGATGTATTTATTCATTGCGCAGTTTTATATAACTTAACGTAAAAACATTCCCTTGACGTTGTTGAATTGTACGAGAACGTAGATACTAGTAGCGTGCAGAGCGGATAGATAGCGCAACTGTACGAACGTTCACAAGATGGAAGATAGATAGCGCCACCGTAGCATATACCGACGTTTTGTGTACATAGTATGACCTCAATATAGATCCTAATACGTCGTGTCGTAGTTAGAGACAGGCCGGCCGGCTTGGCACAGACGGCGCCGCCGCCATGCGGTTTTCAAACTGTCACTGCCACATTTTTTAACGGATTTTCGCTATTTTTGTTTTATTTTTAATATTGTAACTTACCAAGTAATAACTGCAACTCTACAATTCATATTTTAATGCCGTGAATTAGACACGGTATGTTTTATTTATTGTCAATGTAATTCCTTACAATTTTTTTTGTCATATAATTTTGTTATTTTTTGAGGGTTCCTGAGATTGTATTCGTAGAATCGCTACCTTCGTTAAATCCAGGGTTCGTAAAATCGGGGGTCAAGTGTTTCTTGTGACATTTACTTCATTATGGTTACACTCGTCTAAAATTCGCACCCCCAAATTTTTAATTAAAATTTTAACATAAAATAAATGACGGTTATGCGATAAACCACAGTACAATACCAAGAGGGCAAAGATAGAAACAAGAGGATGAATGCCCTACACCCGTACCCACCTGACTGGCTCGGAAACCGGGTACCATGGCAACAAGCAAGGATGCCTGGGCGTCGTGGAAATTTTAAACTAGTAAAGATCACTCTTACATTGTAAAAAAAATATGTTTAAACAAATTATGTTTTACAGGTACAGTATTTTAATTTTTATGAATGCTACCTGTTCAGTAAAACTTTGCATTGCTAATGATGGGAACAAGGAAACTGTAAATATAGTCTTATAGGGTATTATAACGGACAGAAGCACAAGTACCTACAGTTGATACTTGTAAATAGGTACACACACACGAAGGGACGATACACATTTTTCCACGGAAGCGATGTCGCGACGTTTTTCCAGTATTAAAATGGCTTCCTCGGGCGGCAAGACATGGCACTCTGCAATCAGCACACTCTAAGACAGAGAATGAATGGCCACAGAGCTGACACAAAGCAAGCTCTAGCTGGGCGAAACATCTGCCCACAAGAAAAACCAGTCGCAACTCATGCAGTTTCCCAGAACAAAGACTTTGATTTCTGCTACAGCACCAGAATTGTGAAATCCTTGCCAACTTCTTGCAATAGTTCAGAACTCAGACGCTGGGAACTGGCCCACCAATATATAACGAAATCAAGACAACCTCCAGGCCTCAATATCACATAACTCACTTTTCCTCTCCCCTATTCATTGCAAGCCATCACAACCAGACCTACATTACTGCCCCATGTTTGAATTTCCCGATGTGCTTAGTTCGCCTTCCGGCCGCTAGGCTTACAGGTAACAGAGCACACAGTACTGCTGGATTGCAGTGTGCCACGTCTTGCCGCCCGAGGAAGCCAGTTTAATACTGGTGAAACATCACGACTGCGCTTCCGCGGAAAAATGTGTCGTCCCTTCGTGTGTGTGTGTGTACCTATTTACAAGTATCAACTGTAAGTACTTGTACTTCTGTCTGTTATATTACTTTGTTAGCCTAGCGGCCAATTTCCCACCATTCTTGTAGGGTATTATTATATTCAAAAAATACCTGCCTATTATGTCAATAATTTTTTTTATTTACACACTTATTTGTTTTTAACCAGTAATAGTTCACACAAACGTTGATCCAAATATAGAATTTAGATAATTTTTTTTATTAATATTTTAAAGGTCAAAATTAGTTGCTTGGACCTATATCAGCACTCTTAACAACACAATTTTCAGGAACACAGTGATTGTCATTAGATTGATGTTCAACTGTAGTTGGTAACTAAACTGATAATTTATGGAGTCATAACTGTGCTCCTCTAACTAAACTGACTTATCAAATTCTGAAGCTATGAATCAGTCTACAACTCTCATCAGTTTGGCTCTTCATACACATGCTTTAGAAATCAGCTATCATACTACTGCAAAAAATGTGTGCCAATGACTAAATATCCTGTAACTTACTTGTTTGATAGCAGTCGTCAGCACATGGTACATCTTCCTGATGTGTCTCTTTTTTGCACTGGTCCTGCTTTCCAGAAAAGATCTTCCGCTGCCTCCTTTCAGCCAGTTTCTTAAGCAAACACTGCACCTCTGCTTCCAGTTGCCTTGTCTGATTCTCTAGTTCCCGCACCTGGTAACAACAAAAGAACATAAACTGTTTTGCAAGCATTTAGGTATTTATCCAGACAGCCACCTGGCCTCAACCTCCGATAACCACAATTCATTTTCAGATCTGCCGCCTACCTCTCTAGTTCACTTCCTGGCCGCTAGGTTAACCAATTACCGTCCGCCATATTGCAGTACAGTGTCTTCTCTTCGCCCGACGAAGCCATGCGTGGCAAAACGTAGTGATTCGCGCTTCCGCGCAAAATGTGTCGTCCTTTTTGTGTGTGTAGCTGTCAACCTCCATGATATTCTGTGAGTAGGTACATGTTTCTATTTCATTTTAAGATGTAATTAGTTGCCTAGTGGCAGTTGTTTCCCCGTATCAAACATTAGCCCTCCTGGTATGAGAGATGGGTACGATAAGTGGAAGGCCAACAACAATGATGTTTAGTTTAAACGTATATGTACATTTTTGGGTAAACTACAAAAATATTTTGTTGTCAAGTTGCTGTTTAGTCTTGAGTAGGGATAGATCGGTTTCAATTCCTTGATAACTGTGATTCTCTTAATAAATCTAATACTGATTGCCGAGTAATCAAAAAGTCACTTTGGTGTAGATTCTGCGTAACTGTTCCGTGGTCGATATATAAACAACAGGGCTATAAATTGTAACATCTACAGAATTGTAGTTCATGAACCATTGAAAAGTTCAGATTAACAATTTCAAATACTATAGCAGTATTTTTTTATATTTTTAAACACAGATTTGGCAAATATTAGCACTGGGAAATACAACAACTCAAACATATGTACACGTATATACGACTTTACAAAATTACACATAGATTGTTAATTTAAATTTTTTTAGGTGTTATTATGTAACTACATATTACATACCAGCTAGTTAAAAAATTTTTAATGTCACAATTATCACATGTAAAAAGGTTACAGTCAGCCACATAGTGTCATCTTGGGATGGTAATATTCCACCAACTATCAAAATTTATATTTTAAGTTTTAGGTTTAGAAAACCATCAGATGTATATATTTAACCAATTTTATGACAATTTATACATTTATTTCAGACTGAGCACTTTCTTGAATTTTCCTAAGTAAATTACATATGCCAGGTAGGCCTAACAGAAGGCAGCCATTTTACCCAAGCCCACCAACTTGAACTTAATGTTCTGCGAAGTCAAATAGCTGTAATGGAAGTGCTACTTAACATTTTAAGAGTTTATGAATCAAATTATAGGCAGTATTCCATTACTCGTACAAGCATACATAGATGCAAAATTGAAAACAAATAAAGAATACGCATGTTCCAAATTTTACGTTTGAAGGTACAACAAATACATCTGTATATACTTGTGTATAGTGCGCACCACAATTTTTGCAACAAGTTCCAGGAGAAAAAATTTTAAGTGCCTTGCTAGCATGTAAAAAATAAACAACATGAGTACGAGATGGTGAAGCTGCGAGAGGGAGGCTACGATGGATGGTCCAGATGGGAAGGGGGGGGGGGAGGAAGGAAACCATGGTTGGCAACAAAGAGAAGAGAGAGAGAAGAAAAAATATCATCCACACTGGCTAGAAAGTGACAGTGGAAAGGCTGAAAGAGAGCCACAAGGGGAGAGTAGATTTGGCTTTTCTGTTCTCCGCAGCTATAAAAAAAAATAGAGCATCTCATGCTTAAATTGCAGTACAGGGTTATATGGACATTCACACTCTATTTTCAACAGAACTGACCTTGTTTTGGCGCACGCTGTTGCCAAAAATCCTAAAATCTTCATGTTGTAACTTTGATCTTAAAATTTTTGCATATTGTACAGCATCGAAACATGCATAGGGTGATACATGTAGTTGGTACTTCATTTACACCATTTTAAGGAGTTGAAAAAATTAAAAACCAAATATTTTGAACCTCGTACTGTTTTCATGCATCCTTAAATATGTATATAACGTTATACCTTACAGATCATAAGCAAAATCGTATCCAGATTTTTAAAGTGTGTAATTTCATATACCTGGATGCCAACGAAGAAATCTTAAGGCTAATTTTTTTTCATTAGTTGTACAGAAATTTTTTTCTAATGTTATGGGCACTTTCTAACAAACTGAAACGTCAAAAAGTTGGTCATCGAGATTTTTTCTATTCAAGTTAGATGGGGGATAAAAGTGAGGAAGTTGTTTTTAATGAGCTAAATCTATTTTTAAAAGCAACCCCACCTCAATAGCTGTAACCATTCTCTTGTTTATAGCTGTGAAATGTGTGGCGTATTATTGTCATGCGCTCGTCGCACGCTCGCCCTACAAACTCGACAGCTGAGTGTCGCTCGAAGTGTTGGCTGAAGAGAAGAAAAAGTCTCATTATCTTTGCTGACTATAAGGTTATGTCTGGAAAGGTTAATAAATAAGAAACAGGCTACTTTTAGTCAGCAGTTGTCTTCGTCCCAAGCCCTTAACTGGTTCAGTAGCGAAACTACAGTGTCTCGCGACCAAGCAATTCGTTGTATGTTGACTGATTTCGAAAAAAAATTTAATTGTGTAATTTTTTGTTAACATTTATTTGAATGGAAGCCAATACAATAAAAAGTCATAACTATAGGTAGGCTAAGAAAAAGGGAGCGAAATATTGTACTGATCTTATCCCAGTATTTTTCACATACTACTATTAACGCATTAAGGAAGTTTTAGAAGAAACAGAAAGTTCCAAACAAACCAATTACGCTATTCCTAAGAAACAATGACAACACAGTACATCAAACTAACATGAAAAATTGAAATCATAAAGGAAAGACAAACAATAAATAGGCCTAATTCCCATAAACAAATTTAAGGCAATAATCTTTCATTTGTACTACTTGTACGGTAACTATTTTTAAAATCCTGAATTAGAGCAAATATAGGAATAAAACTCTTATACAGTTTGTTTATAATATTTTACTACGTTGTCTAATTTGTTTCCTTGACAAAAAAATTTATCTGGTTTCGGTAAGTTTTTGACTGATGAAAATTCGTAATAACATTCAACTTTAAGTTTAAGTATTGAAAAACTACATATGTAATATCTAGTAAAATTTAAACAATACTGGTAAACATATTGTTTTATATATGCTCTTGTTTAGGCTTAAGATGATATTATCAAAGAAGTAGTGGAAATGAGTGATAGATATGCCTAAGTTGACATCACCACAGAATATTAATATACTTTTTTCTAATTAAAGTTGATGAAAACGAAAGAGACAGAAAACTGCACGGCAGGATGCAAGTTTGCTTTCCCATGCAGCGTTCTCCCCAGCACAAATTTAGAGCAAGGTGGTTCACGAGACCAGCTGGGTGCATCATGAAATAAGCTTGATGGTGTTGGCGGGAATATCTGTTTCTTAGCCGGGTGGTAGAGAAAACTAGCACGGTGAGGCGCCTGGCATAATAGGCCTGGGGAGAACACTGTCATGTTACAAAAGTTTGCCGTATCATTTTACATGCGGCAGCCAGCTTTTCACACTTCCAGGGACTGAAGTGCACTTAAAAAAGCTAACGCTATCAGTTTTCGGCATTAGCAGTATTAGCAGCATCTGGCAATAAGCAACTGTGAATAGTGTGATGCACCCACCCTGCCTGATCATCTGAACTATGTAGTAGTTATAATTATTATTTTTTTTTTGTTTGACTTTGAATATAAGTATGTAAAGGTAACTGAACCGTGTAATGAATAATGGCTGGTCCGGTGGTATGTGTATCGCTGCAGTCTTGGGGATCCTGCTGGAGGGGACCACGTTCGGTTCCCGACTCACCCAATATGGTGCATGTGGCGAAGCCAGTGAAATCTGTTGCGAAAATAAGACAACTCCGGTGGAGTGAAATTTTACAATAACATAAACCAGCGAGTGGAGTGCCTCTGACTTACATTTGTCATTTTTTTCATTTTCTTTAACGTATAAACATTAAAATTTATCATAGCACCACCTTGTTGGTACTCGTTGGAATCGGCACTCAATTTCTGGAAACTTTGCTCTCTTGGCAATATTTGATATATTTAATAGTTTAGGAGTTTTTCGGAGTTAATACTTTTGGATTGTTTCACTGGCTGGGAGAGGATGCATGTGGGAGTAGCAGCTGGGCTGGCTGGCGCCG
>PNEQ01049632.1:0-11840 GCA_003012365.1 Medauroidea extradentata
CCTAAAGTGAACCTTGCATCAGACATCTTATCCCGAGGGATACAGCAATGTAAATTTTTTGTAACAAGTTATTTTTGGACAAACTTCCTTAAACTTCAAGTGATTTACTCGAGAATCTGACTTTTTAATTGTATCTTCCTTCTTGAGACTCTCGACTGAAGCTATCCGGCAAACTTTTATGTAAGGACGCATTACATAAAAACTTCCTTAGTCGTGTAGCCACTTTCTTCAATAATCTTCTCAAGTTTCTGAATAAATCCCTTTGCTGCACTGGTGTAAAAACTTGCTGCCTCCCCTGTCATTTTTATGTTGTGGAAACTATTCTCCATTCACTCTAAGTTGAGTTTTAGGATAAACAAACCAAATTAAAAACAATCATGTTCATTGGCTGCCAACCGCCGTGCACTGTGATCTTGCATAAGAAATATATCTTTGTTGTCTGTCACGTACATATAAATTTACCACTCCATTACTTAATGAGAAAGTTTTATCACAAATATTTAAAATATACAGACATTGCAAACACAACCTACGACGCTATATGTTTATTACTATAGTTATGGTTAGCGGACGACACGTCCGTACAGTTGGTTCACTAGATATTTAACGACTGACGTACTGTTAAACGCACGAGTTTCTTGGTACACGTGCCAGTATTTAGAGATGTACGATACTCTGAAAACATCAAAAGACTTTACAGTAAGTTTAATCACTCATTTTGGTGACAACTTTTTTCTACGGTAGTACCAAATTTTCATTTTGTTAGTACCAGAATATTTGAATACGATCGTTGGCCATGGCTTGATAATTACAATTAATATACTGTAATTGCACATTATGTCAATACAGTAGAAGCTCGATAAAGCGCTTATGTTGGGAGACTTAAATCTAACCCGCACTATAGCCTATGTGCGCTGTACCGAGATAGACCAGAAAGAACAAAAAAATTTTTTTCAATAAAGTGTTATTTAGCGCCGCAATGTTCTTATTTGCCACCGTATCACGTTAAACTTTCATCCTTTATAAGTCGGCCCACCTTATCCGCGGTACTTCGTTCCAGGAAATCCGCGGATAACGAAAACAGCATATATTCAAGACACCATAAAAAACCTACATAAACCCCTACATACAATTAATAAAACAAATTTTAACCCCTAACCTCAAATGCTACTATATTTGTGCAACGTACAGATATTTAATACGTTCGTAAAGTGTCCCACAACGTTTAAATATCGTAAAAATTACACGTAGCGTGTGCATTGCGTCACAATTTGATACAGCGGCAGCCACACCACGAGCGGTCGCAGTGACTTGGCAACTGCGCGCGCGAGCCAGGTGTTCGGCTACTGCTGATGTTACAACACAGCACGGGCCTGATCCGCAGCGCTATCTCTCCACCCACCCACCCTACACTGCCAAGAACGTGTAATGGGCAGACAGTGTGTCTCCACAAGCATTGATAGAATGGCATCTGATAACACTATTTCTCGCATGTAATGTGTACTTTAACTTTGTCAACTACATAAAACAGTGGAACAAGCATAATTACGACTACATGGGCGTGAATATTTTGCATTTGTCTGTAAATATTTCTTGCTTGTATGAAGTGCATATAAATGACAAAGAATCGGATCATAAATATAAAATATTTTGACCATAATTAACTATGTTAGCAGTTTCGTTTTTAATACGGCATCACTGATTATACTAAAATAGACTTGGCTCGGTTTTTTTTCACACATGTCACTGAAAAATAACTCCACTCGTAAACATGGATAAGGACAAAGTTTTAACGGTTTCCCTTTTAATACAGCGCCACTGATTGCAATTAAATTAACTTAGCTCAATTTTTTTTTGCCATTTTTGGCGCAATACTAACACTTCGATACTATTTGTCGTGCTTTATTTCGTGACGTACGATCGACACACTCGTTTTTTTCCCCGTACCTGTGGCCAATTGCAACAGATATGTCTTTGATTAAATGTAGCTTTTTCATTTTGTCAGTAAAAGTAAGAATTTTGCGATATTCTCTTCGGTTTAGAAGGATCACTACATTCTTTCTTTTTAGGAAACATTACGCTGCAGGCCACAGAATCGTGTATAATTCTACACTGTAGAGGCGCTTCAGGGTCGTGTACTATGTGCGGGCGGGTGGCTAGCTGGCAAACAAGACAATGTAATTGAATACACGCATGTGTTCTGCGTGGAAGCAGTTTGCGGGCAGGCAACGCAGTCCATAGGAGATATCAAATCATTTCATTTTGGAAGCGTGCGGCAAGCGATAAGATCTAGCAAGTGAAGTACCGCCGCCCGCACATTCGACACTGCATTGCTTCCTTGCCCCTGCCGCCCGCACCATCCGCTGACCGCTGGTAAACAAACATACCGTGCGCACCAAGCACATTGCATAATGGAGTAGATAACAGTGGCTGACAACACAAAACTAGCTGCTCTCTCGTGCACGAGTGGCATGCTAGTAGTTTGTACAGCAAACTATGCGCATGCGCGAAAATACGAATTCTCAAGAATTTCATGTTTATAATTTAAGTTTTTTCCCCTCGTTTTCCAACCGCGGATATGAAGTTCGCGGATAAGGCGGGCTGACTGTAATACAGTACTCCAGTTTAACTGTTAAATTACTGTAGTTTATGTTATGTCGATAATGTTTAACTTGTCTTTCACCGAATAAGCCTTTCTTTTCTGCGACATCGCACCACATAAAAAATTGAACTGATCGCAATAAATTCTTATTGGCAGCTGCTAGTGTGTCGTTAGCTGTGACTATCACTTCCAACACACGTAGCGGCTGGGGATTCCCTAGTGCCAATTTCTGCCCCTTCCCCCTTCCAAGCAATACTTTCCCCTTCACTCCTACCACCCCTAACAAGAGGCCTTCAGCACCGCCGCACAGCGAGATGTCAAGACTTCTGGCGACTAAGAAACACATCCGGCCTGTCAAACTTTGAACACGTGCATTACTGCTTCCTGTCCGCTGCCTTTTGTCCTTTTCCGCCCCTCTCGTTTGATCATTTGACCGGCAAAACAAACATCCCTTTGAAGTACATAGTAGGATTGTGAAGTTTCTGGTACATTAGCTTGTGGGACATGAATTACGCCGCAATATAGCCAAATGCGCTGTTTATCAAAGCGCTGTATCCCAAGCTTCTACTGTATTTTAATCAAGTTTTTGTGTAATATTTGTTTCCATATGTTGAAAATAGGTACAAAATTATCATGCAATATTGTTTTAATATATAGGGCATTGTTGTTACCTATGATACCGACTGTACACAGTTTTGTCGGTTGAAATAGTACGTTGACGCGCTTTACAAATTGAGCACATTAGAATCTAGCAAAGTGCAATAATATTACGTTATTTTTTTACTTTAGAACTCAAGTTAGAGTGAATGGAGAATATATATGGCCTTAAAATGCTGAAACCACCCACGGCCGGCAGTAAACACTTCATCCTTCACTGGCAAAGTGCCGTCAACATTTTTCATTTCCTCACTGTACAAAGATAAAGTTTTGTTTTGAACCAGTGCTAAATTTATGGGACAATTGTGCTGATTCTGCGTTTAAATCCACACTGCATGCGTCTTCTCCATTGCATTATGACGTATACAACTCGTCTTTGTAGTACTAACAGATGACGTTAAGTAAGCTATTCTTAATTTTGTCAGTGTCTGCTCGAATTGTACGAACTATGGTGGACAGTAGAGCTAACACTTTACTAATGTCAACAGCCCTCTCGCCGGAATCAAAATGTTGAAAAACTTCAATTTTTGTGGCTAACCAGACAGATTTTCTGTTCTTATTTTTGTAAATAACAAACTTTGAAGTTTAAATTTGGCCGTTTGGAAGCCATCTTGTAAACTAAAAATAATTAATTGCAGTGATCTGATACTGTACTACAAATACGTTAAAGTGCGGTAAAGTAAATAACGGCACGTTTATAACTCTGTCCAATGCTATTTTATTACAGCAATTGAAGCAAGGCCAAGGGCTTTTCAAAGAGAGAAAGGAAAAATTGCTGTGTCGTAGCGAGGAGGAGATAATGCTTTGTCACACTAGCATAAGTGGGTGGGCGAGTACTAGTGAATCACCAAGTGAAGAGCAAGAAGCATATGTCAAAGCATATCTCATAGTGTATGATAAGATACGATGATGGACGTATAGCTTACACTACGTACCACAAATAAAACGTAAGACTACCAAACAGTATGAAGACTTATGGACAGTGATTTTTGTTAAAATAAAGAGACACAGACATCGTAATTAAGTTAATCTGAATCGGCGACTACTTAAATTGAAACATGGGTAATCAAACATTAGCTACGTTAATCCAAAACTACATAAATCGGTACAATGTAAATCAAGGACTTGACGTATTAAATAATTAATTGGTCTCCTCTGATAACCCCTGGAGAAAGCATAGAAAACTGGTTAATATTTTACTGCTTACATTCTGTTAAACTATCTCACAGTTAGTGCTCAAATATGACTCAACCAAATTGTTTTCCAGGTCCTACCTCCAGAAAATCATTTAAACTCTTCTGACAGCGTGATAACTGATCAAGCAATGTGTTCAGAATCTGATGTAGGTTACTAATCCGGCATAGAGATATAACCTTCTGGTCCTTCGCTACATCAGCCATGATGTACCTAAAGTCTTGATCAATTCTCTGAAATCTCGCCTGATCTTGAGACAAAGTGCCAGCTCCAAATATTGGCTCTAGATACACCCACCTAAAACAAAAGACTTCTCATAAAATGCATTAGTCAATTAGAGCTGTACTGTACATGCAATTCTCTATGAATGCCCAAAACTAAAAATTTTTCATGCTTTTTATAATCATACTATACTAATTACCATGGCAATTTGCTTACTACGAAAGAACCACACATTTCAAACGAAAATAGGTAGCATATAAGTGAGCAACTACAGATATGAAAAAAACATTATCGCTGGGGTTGTGCATAATGACAATGTTCTGTTCACCACTAGAAGTGAAGAAGGGAACCTTTAGTATCTTATCAGACTGCTTGGTACTAGACACATGCATCACCGTTTGCAAGCTATGAATTTGGCCAGAGGAAGAAAAGGAGGAGGGACGGTGGAAGGGGGTAAGGGGGTGAGACATGACCTTTTTCTATAAAATAAATTTTTTGCACATACTGTTTAATTACTTCATGCTATGAGAACAATGAATCTCATAGTTATTGAAACATAGCTCAGTGATAGAGAATAAAACACAAAAAATTACATTTTCCTCAAATAAAATTAAAAAAGAACAAAAATTAAAATGCAAATTATTGAGAGGGGCATATTTCACCCATCTTCCCAAGATACATGCATACATACAAGAAGTAACAACTTGTCTCAACTACATGAGTTAATATTGTTTGCTGGGCCAAACAGTTCTAATAAGTAACAAATCACTTCCTCATAACATCCACCCTTTTGTACACTTTGCTGTGTTTTTTAATACATTTAAGTGTCATCATTACTGGTTTCCACATCCAAAAGTAGTAACTGACCTCCTGCTAGGGATGTACACATAAACCTGCAGGTGGATTACAAAGTTACTGGAGTTGATTATATATCTATGATACTCTGGAACAATAATCCAGGATCATTTTATCACCTACGATTCCAGTTATAGGACACAAATGAGGTGTTTGTTTCATTAATGATATCTACACTTCTGTGTCTATATGTTATAAATCACAATGCCTTCCTGATCTGACATGATGGTGAATAAATGCAATCTGCAGCTACCGCCACACTATTATGTTTTCTGTAAGTATATCACCTTCGTCCCCCTGTTCCATGACACTCTGCTTGACTATAAAATTCTCAAGACAAACTTCTAATGAAGTATCACATAGCCAGCCACAAGTCTGAAGATTGAGACTTTGTAGTTGAGCTTGTATCCAAACAGGCCTATGGAACCTGCAATTTTTAGTCATGTCTCTTCAAGTGTTAACTAACATGACCTTGCTGGCCTCTTCCTTCATGTCATGTCTTGAAAATCATACGCTCACAAAGGAATCCCTTTGTTTCAAGTATCCACTAATCCTGCAGAATTGCTTCCCACCAGATTTTCTGGTCAGCGCTGAACATTGAGATCTTTAGCGCAGGTGAGGGGTGACATGAGGTGAGTACGGAGCAGCGCCCGCATGAAAGGGTGGGAGAAATAGGATATCCTCAAGAAAACCTGCAGACCAGCGGTATTGTTCGGCACGATTCACACATGTGAAAATCCGGAGACCAGCCTCGCAGGGAATCATACTCGAACCGCCTTAGTGGAAGGCGACCATTCGGCCATCGCGGCCAACTCCCGACAGGGTCACTCCTGATTTTTGCACGTAGGAAACATAGCAAACATTGCAGTTGGCTAGCTAGTTTTCTCGGGGTTCTCCCATTTGCCATTGCTCCAAACTCATTCTTACCTTATGCCATCCTTATCACCAACAAACAGGACCTTACAGTTAAGTCCTGACAAAATCCCTTTGCTCTCCACTTCGTCTGCATACACCCGAGCTGCTACATTTTGCTCCATTACTTCATGGTCTATCCACAAGGGTGCCAACCTAAACTACTATAATTACACTATTTCCTGTTCAATCCATACAGATACTTCTCAATTATATATGTACAGATCACACAACACCAATCTTATAAATTTTTGGTCTATATGTGTTGTTATGACTTGCACTGAGATTTTGGGTTATGTACCGTAGGCTACATGTGTTTTGTTTAGATGAGAAAGAGCTCCACATTTGCAGATACCTCAGAAATGCTATGTAAAATCAGAACTTCAGCATGTCATCTAGGGTGACTCGCACCAACAATACTATTTTCTAATGCTGAACTGATACTGATTTAGATATGAAATACCAACCAATATTAACATATCGCGAGACCATCCTAACTAAACTTCAGTTTCAGCCAATACATGGCACTGATATATTTGAAGTTTTAGTTTAATTTTGTACGTTTAGTGAAATAATGATAAATACAAAACTTTCTTCATAATGCATTCAAAAATCCAAATGTTTCAAACATGATTTTGTACTGTTTCATTATGAACAAACAATTGTTATGTCAACACAATTTGCTATTATATGTATTTTAAAAAAATATTGAAAAGAACATTATTTTAAACAATTTCTCTGTTACACTGTAAGTATTTGCTATAAAACAGACATAGAAAGATTCATTCAATGAACAAACCATCTTTTTAAATCAAAATCATTCAGTGAAATGTTTTTTCTCACCTACAAATAAAAAAAAAAAATAAAACCCATTTAGAGGTATTACAACAATGACTGATAGTTATATTCGGAGTCATAGCAAGAGAGAATGAAGTGTACAAATTGTCTCAAAAATGGAAATAAATACAGTATGACACTGCTATCTCTCAACATTTTTCAAATTTGTTTCTGAAACTAATAAAACCAGCAAAATTTAATCTCACGAATGGACAGAATTTAATTATATATATTTTTTGGCATTCCATTACCAAAATTTGTATTTTACTGGCTATGGCCATTGCCTATCACTTCTCACTATCAGTGTTGCCAATTTTCCTTTCTTCTCACTAAATCTAGTTTTTTTAAATGTCTGATATTGCCCATACCAGCATTGGATGCTGGTGTGTATCAGTGTCAATAAAATCTATACTGGCTCAGCACTGCTCTTTTTCTGTCAAAAAAAGTAACAGTACCGCTGAATTCAATCGGTTTCACGACTCTGCACGATGAGGCACGGTAATCTTTTCATTCTACAACCAGTCATTATTACTTGGATCCATATTCATGCAACTCAAAGAACAGACCTGTTGCTTTCTGCCAGTAATTAATGTGCAAGAAGTTGGGATATGAAGTCTAAGCAACAATGAAACACTCAAAAGAAAAGAAAATGAATGAACTAAAAAAGCTTAATACAGTATCAAAGTGGTGTACATAACATTCCTTACCCCAAAAACTCCATAAGAAAAATTCTGGTCATGAAAGGTCCAAGACCATACAGAGGATGTCAAAAGTGGACATGAATGACTAACCACTCAACAAGCAGGGTTCAAGAAACAAAATAAATTACACAATTAGAGAAGAAAACACCCACGTACTTGCGCTGTATCTGGTTCAAACTGTGTAGATACTCATCTAGATCAGCAAGTCTGGTCTCCCAGATTGATGCCCTGTCTATGAAGCTGTTGTAGTTGGGTGAATTTTTAATTGACTGAAGCAGGCATTGATTGTCTCCAACCTGAAATCCCAGCAATGCCCACAAGAGTTTGTGTCATGTTGTGCTTTAGTATGGCTTATAATTAAAAACTGATATAATGCAGTTCCACGCAACTGAATTTCAAGCAATCTTTACATCTACAATTAGTCAAGTGATATTAAGCAGTAAATTAAATAAATTTCAAAAACTATGTAGACTACCGATAGGAGGGAACACATTAATACAACATGTGAACTATATTAATTCCACGGATGTCAAAGTACTGGCTTGCCAAGTACTTTAATTACAGAGCTTATTGTCTAGGGTTACGAAATGCTTTTAATAAAATGTAGGACACACAAGATCCAAATTTAGGATGTTGCATGACATAGATGTATAATAATAAATTGTAGGTAGAATTAATGTTGAGCGGTGCTGAGCAATAAAAATAATGTAGTTTGTATCACATAACATTACAAATATTCACGACAAACTGAAGTGATTTGCTGGATATACGGCACTACTAGTGAGTGTTGCTGAGTTGCAAAAAATCTGCAGTTACATACAAGAACTCAGCATGAGAAATATAAGCAAAAAAAAAAGTAGATGAAAAGACGACCATGATTGACAAAGACAAAGAGGACAACCCATATAAACACAGTGACAGAAATGGTTATAGACAAGACAACTCCCGAATGTAACACAGACAACAGATGCGATATTTGGAAAACTGGTATCTGTTCTCGTCTTCAGGCACATATACAGAAAGAGAAACTCCAGCAGACTGACAGTGACATCTGGAAAACTGAGGATCTTATATAGGAATGGTTCCTACTTCTTGGGCAGCTTGTAATGGGCTTATATTCTGCAATGATGGACTGTTTTACAAAGTTTTGTTGTTAAATTTTATTGTATCTATTTCAAAACAGTTTAATAAAAGGAGTTCATATATTCTTTACTTGTATACTATGTTGGCTGAAGACATTACTATTTCTGGAATGCTGATTCTTTTATTACCATCTGTGTTACATTTGTTGTGTTGTCTCGTCTACAACCATTTCTGTCACCGTGTTTATTTCTGCTGCCCTTGGCTTTTGACCATGAATGTCACCTTTTTCATGCACCTTGTTTGGTCCTTGTCTGTTTGATTTTTCCTTTATTTATTTATTTTTTACAACTATTCCCCTTCTCATATATCAACTATGTACATTTCTATTTCGGAATTATTTGTATGTACGTTAATTACAGCCATTTCTAGCTTCCTTAAAATATTATTTTTTTTGTTGCTCATTTTCTTGTTTTTAGATCTTTTGTGCAACTATGGGCTTCTACGACCCAGTAACATTCACTAGCAATACCATATATCCAACAAAACACTTGTTTTTAATACATCCCCATTGTAAAAATTATTCAAATAAGATATTACAAATATTCATACAATTAGATTTATCAGCAGAAAGCATTGGAAAGTTATGCATATTGTTATTTTTATATGAAATGTATGAAATTAATTCTTATTTTGCCAGTCTTAACTTTTATAAAGAAAACTGATTCTCTGTCAAATATCTACTTTTAAAGGTATACTATACTAAAACTCAGAATAACTTAAAAGTTAACAATTATGTTTGAATATACTCATAAGCTTCTGTCAGGATTACCGGCACAAATTCTGCATCTTTCTGATGCTTTAAGTGAGGATATTTGTAATAGTCAAAATATTCCTTCCGGATAAAGGGTTGAAATATAGGACGTGTTGTGGATTTTCCAGACAACTGGTAATCCTATTACTGCCCCAATACCAAAAAAAAAAAAATCAATTCAATTTCTTACTACTTTACGGCAACATTATACAAGTTTTTCATGTGTAAAACTGTGAATACACGGTACACGAATGTAATGACTCAGGAATAATATATCAGTTGCCAAACAGTAACACATTTGCTACAGTTTGGTTTGCTTAAGTAATATTCATCACTTCAGTCTACATATTAAATTTTATGAGTTGTAATGTTAACTCATTTAAGATTTTTTTTCTAAATTCATTTTTAGTACTCTGAAGTCTACTTTACTTTGCATAATCAAAGTTCATCAAAACACAATTTGAGGCCTATTCAATTCATACAGTGATTAAGGTTTATTAGAATTAAAAACATTTTACTACCCATGCAGACTGAAGTACCGTAAGTTGATATTCATTCATCAGTATTTAGTAGATGCTACTTACGATAGGATATTCTAAATAAATCAAACACAGCAACACACTCTTTTTCACTAGAAATAACAGTTGAATATTTTTACTACATCAATTTATTACTGAAAGAAGTAATAACAAACCCATTATGAAAAATAATGCAAGATCATGACAAAACTTTTCTTTTATTATTCAGTACAGAACATTACAATGGAGCCATCTTTGTTAATCTATCTAAAAGCTTAAAAAATACTTTTTTTTAATTTATTTACTCTGTCACAAATTAACCAGAAAAATTACTTTTAAAATAACAGCATAAAAATTAACATCTACATTCAAAATGACTGTCAAAAAACCAACTTACTTTATTTAGGATATCCTTAAAATCTTTTATTAACATTACAGTAGAACCACACGAATCCTTATGCTCCAGTAAAGAAAACTTTGCTTCTACTTCCCAAATATCTAGTTCTCCTAAGGCTTGTCTAATAACTATTTCACTTGATGCTCGATTATTCAAATCCTGCAAAAATTTACACAGAAAAATACATGTCACAAATATTCAACTATAACATCACAAAAAAACATTTGCTTTTCACTTTTTTTTTAGCAATAAATATAATATGACTATAAATGAGATGTATAAGATCTGTGAACAGTGACGATGCATAGCATAGCCAAATTCAACGCATATACAGAATACTGGAAGATAGTGAATCTGTCCCTGTTGCATTACATTACAAATTATCTTTTTGAAGAATGATAAACAATGTCTTTACTTAAACTCTGAATACGCTAATCCATGCAAAGTGTTTTTGTCTGTGTATCACACCCTTAGAGAGAGAATCCATTGATTCTAGAAATTAGTTAAGTTCTTTAATGCCAGGGTGTGCTACATCATTATCAACATATAACAAAATACAGTAGTTAAATATTTATCACTCTAGTGGGAAAGATCATAATACTGAACTGATATTTCAGAAAGAGTTGTGCACAAGTACTCACAGGATGGTACTTGCAGATAGAAACACACACACATAGGACGAACACATTTCTCCGCGGACGCGCGGTCACAACGTTTCGCAGACTACATCTGCTTCATCAGGTGAGTGGAGGCACACTGAAGTCTATTGTCCAGCGGTGGTTGGTAATCAGTACACCTAGTGGCTAGAGGGCGAACTAAGGTGCGGCGGGAAGTTTGAAATGAGGGTTTGTTATCTGAGGTTAAGGCCAGGTGGCTGTCTGGATTTTGTGATGTATTGATGTGCCAGTTCCCAGCGTCTTAATTCTGCTTTGTTTTTGTTATTCAACAGTGGTAGGGCCTTTACCACTCTGGTTGTATAACAGGAATCAAAGTTGGAGTTATGAAGTGCTGCATGTGCAGCAACTGGCTTCTCATGTGGATCAACCTCCGC
>PNEQ01049633.1:0-11833 GCA_003012365.1 Medauroidea extradentata
AATAATTCAAGTTTCGTTCAGTTCTACTGCCACGAACAACGACGACGCACTTCAGAAACAATAAATAACGTATTTTCTTAACATGTGAAATAAAATGTATGTTGTTTCTATACTGGCGAACGTAAAATATAATTTACAGATTACCGAGGGTTTCACGCCATTTCGGCAATGATACTCAAAGTAATTTCCCATAGACAAACAAATACTCCAATACTTTTGAATGTGTATATACGCATGACAAAGCACGCAAATGATGCAACTTGGCGACGAGAACCTAACTCTGATGCCACCTGTTGTTGGAGTTTTGAACTGTCTGAAGCGCGGAGCAAGCGATAACGGCCACGGCGATTCGAAGTCGGCGATAGCGTCACATAATTCTCGCGCCAATCGAGTTTAATTATACTGTAAGTATGAATGTCAATAAGATCATAAGTAAATATTTTGAAGTGTATTAAATACAGACAGGTCGAGTTCATCATATGTTCTTTCACTAATGTTGTATTCAATTTAAAAAAATACACGGAACTATATACAATAAATCGCTACCAACCATACAAGGAGTAAAGTAACTCTTGTTAGTGGTGGCGTATATGCAGTAACGGCTAGTGATTTTTTTCAAAGGTTAAATCTTTAGTGTTCACTTTATTCCGAATGACCTATACCAGGACTAGTACATTTTTTCTCTCCTAGGAAAGGGGAGGGGTGAATACTGAAAAAAAAAAACCTCGTGCAATGTGATTTGATACTATGGTTGTGAACGTCTACATTATTTCTACTACACAAATAAACCAATGTCTTTCTGATCTGAAATGTACGTGTAGTGAAAAAAATGGAAAAATGTTGTTTACTCCACCCCCCCCCTACCCAGTTTACTGAAAGGGGGATGGCTGATCACTTACGTCCCCTTACCTACAGTTGGCACGGCTCTGATACCTTCTGTCGATGTTGCGGAGACATTCGCCGGCCCAGCTTCTGTCACCAACATGTAATGTGGCTTCAGGTCACCTCGGGTTATTAACAGCATATCAGTCGTCATTATCTTCCGTGTCATCGCTTCGTCATAAGACTAACCTTGCACCGAGCCTCCAATTTTGTCTTGGCGGATTACTGATCGTTTATTATACGGACTATTTAAAATTTTTAATAATTTGGCAACAGTGTTTAGTCGTGCTTGTAACAAATTTTATTTATAATTTTTCATTGAATAGGTGCTTCGGCGCTTCCAACACTTGCACATATTTTATTCACTGTGTCGGTCGAAGGTTATATCGGTGTGCACTTATCCTTGCTGCTGCAAACCAATGAAAGTTTATCCCTTTCAACGACATGTTCAACACATAAACTAAAAATTTTATTTTCAACACACATATAGCATACCATCAATTAAAATAAATCGTGTTTGAAGTAATTGCTAACAAAGTGTCATTTAATAAGTGTGACGTGTATCGTCACGAGTCAATGTATGACGTTTCAGCTTCTAGTTGTGTTTACAGTTGGGTAGTCCTACTGATTGACTATACGCTAATAACTTTTAAAATTCCAATTTATAATGTTTATACGGCGGCGTAAACATAAATGTAAGCATAATGTAAATTTAAATGTTTGTATCTGGAGTAGTAACATTTATTTAATAATTGTATGTAGTGGTTTAATTTGGACGGGTGACGCTCGGGTGCGCCACAACTCGTGGCTAGGTTACTGGCGACCGAGGTGTGCGTGAAAAGTATTACGCTGAGAGCCGTCAACTTTACTGGTCAGAGGACATATGGTTTGGGGTCTGAGTATTGGTGGACTTCCTGACATATTAATTGAGACATTCTCAGCTGTTGTAGAGAATGTTACGTAAGTGGCAGCTTATCTTCTCGCAAGCTGAACTTCGTTTTCTGCACGAGAGACCATCAAAATTGTAACCGCTCGTCGTCGTTCTGCATGTCCAATTCTACTGCAGGGGCGCCCCTCAGTGACACCGGATATGACGTTGGATATGAACTCTTCTTGAAAGAAGCCTCTACGTGATATAGGTAGGGTGTCGACCAGCATTTTTTCCCTACTAAACGTGGGCGTAATTACTCTCTGTTTAAAGTGGAACTATTTGTCTGGCGAAGTAACTTTACAAATCCAAGACTAGCCGTCTGTTAGCCACCTGACAGTCACCCGTCATTGAACATAGATTATGTTGCGCGTTATAAGAATTTGTATCCCAAAACAATTGTACTAATTGTGTTGAGTACATGTTAACTAATACGTAATGCCGGTTACATTATTTGACAGCTGGTCTCAAAGTTACTTATTTGGACTGTCCAGAAATAATTTGGGTTGGGATTTAAAAGTTGTGCCATGTATTACATATCAGAGGGAGGCACTCTTGAAACCCTCAGCCCCTCAAGCTGGAGGTTTCATAAGGTTTAAAGACAAGATGGTAAAAAGCTAGCTTTGAAAACATTTTCATGCTATTAGTACATATATATACATATACATGCACATACATACATATATATTTTTTATTTATTCATTCATTTGTCCAGGAAATCTGTGATTCCTCGCGAACGTGTTTGGTAGAAACTTTTGCTACCATTTTGTATGTATTGCAATGCAAGAGGAAAGAATTAGTGTGAGCATATTTCATATTCCTAATTTCTTCACGTAAGTGTGCTAAAAACTGTTGTATTATGAAGCCTAATTGTTTTCAAAACAAAACATTTTCATTACTATTGACTCAATTATAAATTATAATAATATAATTTTATATATAAATGGATAGTCAAGGTGGACTTAATACAGCTGCATTTAGTATAGTATCCCTAATATTAAAATGTATTACCTTGAATGATACTGAATGAAATATATAAAAACTCAGTGTCACGTGATGTCTCGTAGGAGTAGTGTCAAGAGCGGATGAGGACTAGTGAATACTCTTATAAATAATTTAGCATTCGTAGCACACATTTCTGGATACCGGTACTGTGGGCCAGGAACGAAGCTAAAGAAGAGGCTCGAGCGTGGTGACGTCGGAGTTAACGGATTGGACGAGGCGTGCAAGGAGCACGACATAGCTAATGCTAATAGTAATAAGCTAGAAGATAGACACACTGCTGACTCTGTTCTCGCTGACAAGGCAAATAAGGTTGCTAAATCTAAAGATTCAAAGTTTAGTGAGCGAATAGCTGCGTGGGGAGTAGCCAAGATCATGAAGACTAAAGTCAAGTGAAGAATGAGCTTGCGAATAAAATGCAGTCCATCCGCATTTACGAACACTCGAATTAAATCTAATCCTACATCCACACGTTCTGACAAAAATATAGTCAATTAGATGAAAAAGGAGACTCGTAAGAAGAAGTGAGCAAGAAACAAGGGGGCTTCCTACCAGTTCTCCTATCTGACTTGGCAGCTCTAGGTGGTCTGATTGGTGGAGTTAGTGGTATTGCTAAAGCAGTGAATTCATCGAAAAATCAAGGCAAGCAGTTGGAAGAACTTCAACGCCATAACAAGCAAATTTAAGCTATTGCACTAGGGTCAAAAAACGTGAAAGGACTTAACCTAAGACCATATCCTGTGGGTGGAGGAAGTCGGAAAAAGGGAACCAGAAAGAGAAGGATGCAATCTTAAGTATGCTATCTGACAGAACCATAACAAATTTAGATTTACTAAATTCTGCTAGAAAATTACAAATACCAAATTTCAGAAATGACAGAAAATTTACCATCAAAACCCAGAAGCAACGAATGTGGAATTACAAATTTAGATTCAGCTAATGGACGAGGAACTCACTGGGTCTCTTACAAAATATATGTAAACAATGTTGATTACTATGACAGTTTCCGAAAACTTCGTCCACCCATAGAGGTGCGCAAGTATTGTCATGGTATGAAATTAAGTTACAGCTATTTTAATGAGCAATTGCTTAGTCAGTGGAACTGACTGTTTTCAATTTTTAATTAGTGATTAACAAATGTTGACACAAGCTCTACTTTGCATCAGTCATGTCTGTAACGTTGATCTTGACGGGCAAGAGCTCTGAGCTGCGCTCTATTCATTTTCCAGCTCTGGATTTAAAAGGTTCGTGGTCAGTGACACTGATAGATTTGCAAACTTATTTCTCTGTGCCTTATGTGGATAGTTCAAACGGCAAATTTCGTTATGTAAAAAATGACTGCTGAAGAGGTTACTGTACCAACAGGATCGTATGAAATCGAAGACATTGCAGCATATATCAAGCAAGCATTAGGTACTAACGTAACTTTAAATTTGCGAAGAAATCCAAACATTCTGAAGAGTGAAATGTTGTGCAGCAACGATATTGACTTCACCAAGAACGATACTCTAGCATCCATGCTAGGTTTCGAACACGAGGTGTATGAGAGTGGAAAAGTTCACCAGTCAACACTGCCTGTAAACATTTTGCCGGTGTATGATATAAGAGTAAACTGCAATCTTATAACAGGCTCATATATAAATGGTAAACCGAACCATACACTACACGAGTTTGCGGCGAAAGTTCCGCCTGGCTTCAAGCTGGTAGAAGTTCCAAATAATCTTATTTATGCGCCGATCATAGAGAAGTACGTGTAGGAAGTTATTGTTCGTATAGTCGACCAGGATGATAAACTGATTAATTTCAAAAACGAAGAAATTACATTACGCTTGCATTTGAAGAAAGGTGGGCTTGAATCTTAGAAAAAGATTATAAAATCGAGTCTCTAACCAAGCCAAAGGTCAGTCTGTCGCGAGCATCCATCGTGTTAACACGTAAAAATATTGTGTTCTTGAAGAGTCAAGGCTTCAAAGTCAAGAAGAACGAAAGCAGAAATATTTAATATTGACGAGTCCGTTGGTTACGAGGATTCCATTACAAAGACTCAATCCCATGCTTATTCGCCATACCTGCCTGGACCATACTAGCTGTCACCTGAGGTCCGAATACCAGTGCAAAACCAAGACGTTTATACTTCACCATGCAACTCATACTTGAGATTCAGAGGCACTATAACCAAGGCGGGAAATGTTGTGACTGTAACTACTAAGATAATTACTTCACATGATTAATAAAATAGCTTATGAGCTGAATGGTGTAGAGGTTGATCAGACAAGAGGTGTAGGTATTACTGCTACTATGAAGAACTAAATGTCTCTAACACACTACCAACTACCCGCAGTCAAAATGGCTGGATGGGGAATAGAACCAAATTGCAAAGTTCCTGTGTACGAAGATGGAAGATTTGAAATTTATGTACGTCTTTCCTCGCTGCTAGGATTCACCGAAGATTATAAACATATAATAGTGAAGTCTAAACAAGAGTTGGTCATAATTTCAGCCAATACTCTGACAAATGCTTTACTAAATACTGCAGAAAACCCTGAGGTCGTGACACTTTCTATACATTCGATAGAGTGGTTACTGCCGCATGTTCAAGTAAATGTGGAAGATAGAATAAAGCTACTCAAGTTTGTCGAAAAAAGAAGGAATATAGATGTGGCTTTCCGCTCGTGGAGTTTGGAAACTTGTCCAGCACTTACGCGGCCTCAAAATGTAAATTGGAATGTTAAATCATAATTTGCAACAGAAAAAAACCATGCTACATAATTCTAGCATTCCAGACCAGACAATAGAATACTGCAAGGTCAGATCGCTCAAATTTCGATCATATCAATATAAAGAATTCCAAAGTTTATTTGAACTCTGAAAGTTTTCCATATGTGGGTCTCAACACGAATTTCAGTAATGTTCTTTCATGTTGGCATACCAAATGTTTGCTGATTTCCATAAATCATACTATGGTCACGAAGCGTCGACTACACTTGAACCAGACGATTTTATGAACAGTGCTCCACTACTTGTATTTGATGTAAGTAAACAAGACGATCGAATAAACACTGGTGTAATAGACTACCGCATTGAAATGACAGCAGCAGAGAATATACCTGCCAGTACTCAGGCCTGCGCTCTCATTATCCACGACCGTTTGGCAACCTACATTGCCAGGGATAAAGTGACTTAAGCTCAGTTCGTTCTTGGCCGTCATCATGTTCGCAAATATCCAGGGCTTCCATTCTCAACTTCGATTTATTCTTAAAGAGGTTAGCATAGCCTATCATGGTGGAAAAGTGACAACACATAGATTTCTGCCACCATTTCACTGGGAATTGCTGGTTAAAAAAAGCAAATGTACCAATAGATGGCTTACAAAAAATTATCGTGGTCTACACTGGGAAGGTGGACATGAAGACTACGAGAAAATTAAAGATGTTGTAACTGAAATTATAGATGATGAAGGTGTCTTTGTTGGTGGGATGGAGCAGAAATAATGACTTAGCATTTATTGTAATGAAAATATAAACATTATCTACTTGCAAACTACATACAAGTGTCCTTCGCTTCGCTTCTTGAACGCAAAGTTCGTCAAGCCTGAACCCGTCTGCGAGTCATGTGAGTAGAATCTGACCTGTTCCCACCTGAATGTGCTATTGCTACGGCTGTGGTGTTTAGGTGACGACAATGATGATGATTCCAGCTAATGTGATGTCAACATAGATAATAAATATCAGTTCCGGATGGGAGGCTGCTCAGTCGCTGCTTGTTCACGCAACACAATGGATGTCAGATTTCGACCAGAAGTGTTTCACACCTACGTCGAGGCAGAAGTTGGTTTTCGATGGGTGCACTACATGTCTACTGGTCTTGCAGATCGACTAGAATTTTGCAAACACTTTCTGTGCGTCGACATCGAAGATGTTTTTAGTGTGGCGCCTATTCCCTGCAACTTTGTCGACTGCTCTGTTTTCCATTTCCGACCAGACAGAAGCTACCATCCACAACTGAAGAGCTCATTACTCAAGCTAAAGGGGAGATAATCATCCAACGAAACAGTGAGAGTTGTACATCTTACGAACTGAGAAGTTGAGGAGAAGAAGTTAATTGCTGGGTGGAAAGATGCAGTGACTGGACTCACACTACAATTTTGAAGGAAGTGAAGGTTCACTGGATGTCTCCATGCACGCCTTTTATGTGTGTAGTGTATTTGTCATAGCCAACTTATTACTCTTTACTGTTTTTTCATTGTCATGTACGAGTGGCCTGACTCGTCATATGGAGCCGAAAGTTATCTGTTTTCACATATCAAACAAGAGGTTTACAAGAAGCATAGAGAAATAGAGGCTCGCAACGATAATGTCTTTAGTGACACTGAAGACTTCAATGATGCTCAAGACTATAAATCAGTTCTACGACCTGACCGTACCAAGGAGGAAGCTCTATCTCGTCTGATTTTTGAGCCCTGGGCTGGTAACTATGCCTACGTGGTCCCCAGCAAACAGTGTGTACATTATGAAATTGAATTTGAAAGTATAGAAGACTGTGGTGATATTCTGAACAGAACTTATTTGAAATGTGTAGAGATGGCAACCAATTTCGTTTACCATTTAACCCCTTTTCACCAAGAACTACCAGCAATCTTACAGCTTGTTTTGCATGTGAAAGTGGTAACTATGCAGTTCATTTGTGCAAACCATTTTTTGCCACTACCACTAACTCTGGACCAATTGAAATCAGACGCCCGAATGTGTTGTTTAGGATAAATGTGATGGATTACAACATAACATAACATAACTGCAATAACATCTACACACATGCAATGTGTTAAGGTTGGTTGTGCTTCTCATTTGTGTCTTGTGTATAGAGAAAAACTGTTGCAAGAAATTAATTTCACGCTGGCAATTTTTTTTTCTGACGAGTTATTACAAAAGAGAAAAAAAGTTAATATATGCCAGTGAAGGTAATTCTTAATTATCAGTCAAGATGGAAGATGCAACGTGTAATGACGAGTCTGCAAGTGAAAACGAAGCTGAAATTTCTGGTAGTTTATTCTGTTACATCAAATGTAATTTCGCCCGTCTTTGCACGAGAATATTGGACATTCTGATAAAATCATAAACATTTCCATGTAGAAGATGACCTGCCACAGAGACCCCCAGAATTGTAAATATTTATTGTATATATTTGAATAATTTTCAATAAATGATTTTTTTAAACTTAATATTGTGAGACATTATTTAATATGCCTGTCATAACTTTTCTCTTAAAGATCATCAGAAGCAACAGTCCTTGTACACTCAATCAATATTTCAAATAGCACATTATCTTCAAGGTATTACTAAAAAGGTTTTAATATTATTAATTGTAATAATCATGAATGAATAATATGATTGTTATGGCATAGCACTGTGTATAACACATTAAGGTCTTGGTGGTAGCCTACTCGTAATTTTTTTTGTAGTATCTCAGATGGCGAGTTCATGTACATATTTATTTGAATCATATGAAAATGATTCGATTGCCTGCTTTGAAGTTTCGTGCGTGCATTTATTTGAATCATATAAAATGATTCAATTGCCCGCTTTGAGGTTTCATACGTGCATTTAATTTTAATCGTATGAAAATGATTCTATTGCCAGCTTTGAGGTTTCGTAGGGTAAAAACAGTTTAATTATAAATATAAAATCAATAAGACATAGGCATGCTAAAAATTTTAATGAAAAGAAATTAAATGTGAACATTTATCTGCTACAAAATGTTATTTTTATGTATACAATATTTAACCTTGTCCTGTCGTCAATGTACTCGTAACTCAGTGGGCTAGGGGATATGTCTGGTAACACAAAGGTTGCAAGTTCTTAACCAACACCCGGCGAACTACAAAATTTTAATTTGCTAAAAATAAAACCATAAGGTCTATACTTCCATATACAAACACAAGCAACTTCGACCTTACAGCAATAGAGATACTAGAGCACACTAGCAGACAGCGGTGTAGACGTTGGAAAAAACATGGCGGCACACATTCAGGAGCAAATATGGCGGATGTAGACTGCAGTGCCGCCTTGCTATCAATGATTGAAACAGTGTTACTAGCGCCGCCTAGTAGCCAACGATGGAAACAAACCAGCGCTGCCTAGTAGCCAGGGATGGAAACAAGCATGACCTCCCCAGCAGACGATAAGGGAAATATCGAGGGGAAAAAATTCCCCCCTATAGGGAAATATTCCCTCCTGAGGGGAAAAAATCCCACTCAACAAGTTACAACCAAAATAAGGTGAAAGACATAATGTGACATGACAAATGAAATGATTTGACATATGTTGAATTGATCCAATATGGCGGAGAGCAAAACTAATTGACCCAGGATGGCGGACGGTATGATGGATTGTTCCAATATGGCATATAACATGACAAATTGATTCAATATGGCGGACAGCATGATAAATTGACACAAGATGGCGGTGGACTGATCCAATTTGGCAGTGGAGTGATACAAAAAGGCCGCCATGACATAATCCAAGATGGCGGACTGATCCACTGATCCACAGCCAGGGGCCAGTGCACTGAAACACAGATACTATATCCCACTACTCATATACTCCATAAAATGTTTACTTGACTTTCGTGTGTTTATAATATCATAATGGTGCACATACACTACATATAAAGCTGACTGGAATTTTATGTATTTCGTTTATCATGTGTTCATATTTTCATAATGACGACCATTTTATATTTTTATCATAATACGTCATATCTCAGAATATATATATATATATATATATATATATATATATATATATATATATATATATATATATATATATATGTAATTTGTAATTTGTAAAATTTAGCATTATATACTAATTAGAAAGCTTTCAAATATGTGAAAATTTTCCGAATTCTATTCATCTTCGTACACGTAAATATTCGCTGCTACGACCTCTCTGCACACCAGATTAATACATAGACCATCAAGTGTTCAGATAACCAAGCTGCAGGTTGAGCTTATTGTGCAGCTGCCTATGTAGCTATATCTGTCATGTGATAAACTGTACTAAGTCTATTCTGGCCACTCTTAACGCTGTCCTGGACCTTATTTATAGTCATATCAAAACAGAAATTGAACATGAGAGAGTATTTGGATGGCATAAGAAGTATACGTGGTGTGACGACTCGTTTACCTCGAACACGGGCATCGATGACTGTGTCCTAAATACACTCCATCGAAAGTTCATTAAAATCAAATACAATTTTCAATCCCTGGAATATAGAGGTTGTACAACAATACGTAACGATAAAATTGCAGAATGTTAATTTACCATTAAATTATTTCTCGGAGGCTGCACTTGCTTTCCGGATCGTCTGCTTTGAAAGATTTACAAAGACTATGTTTCCCCTCTTGGAAAATGAAAGTTATTTCATCAGTGTAAAAACTGATATAAAAATTTTTCGTATTTGCAAGAGCATTATTATGAAGCACATAAGAACTCAATATCTCAACTGGTTAGGCAGATATCGTGGGGAAAATGAAAACTAATTTTACGCCTTTTTGTCACGTTAGTGATCGAATTTATCAAAATCTTTCCATCAGATGTCAAGCATTTGCGTAAATATCCGATAAAATCACGATGATAACAACTGAGTCAAAACTCAATCGGCGATTCGCTTAAAAACACATTTTATCCCTTCACAGCCCTGAGAGCTAGAATTTAGAAATGTCATAAAGTCTTGAAATCTGTTTACGAGCATTCAGGAATTTTGTTCTCATAAAGCGAAGACCATTTCTATACATCAACGGAATCAATAGCAATCATGGGTTTATCAAAAATACATTCCATGCCTTTTCACACTCTAAGGTTCAAATTAAAAAAAAAACTTATAGACAGTTAAGGTTATTGTACGGACATCACATTTAAGTGGAAACTGAGGCGATATCCCGTTGGGTTAGAGATAGATTGACGATTAATTGAAAACATCTTTCATATCGATTCATTACTTTCCCCCCCCCCCTTAGTTAACAAATTTTCGAAAAATTCATAAACTTTGTTTTAGGTTTTTAAGTAAGAATTAATCTTAATTAAAAATCGCGTTGACATCTAAAAATTTACTGAGATCGATATTATATCGATCACGAATCGGAAACACATTTTATATTTTTTAACTGGTTCGAGTTCAATTTAGGGAAATATCTTGAAATAGAATTTTTAGTCTTTACTTAAATATCATTCTGAAAGAAACAGCACATTGATATCTCGACTGTTTTCATAGAGATGGTAGAATCTTATTCTAAATACATTTCACGTCTTTTCACGCCGTTAATTAAAGTATTTCGAAATGTCTTGAAGTTCTATCTTAGAGATTTAATACATATCTAATTGAAATACAAATCACGACGATAGCTCATTGGGTCCGAGCTGCACAGACGATTAATAAAAACACTTCCCCCCTTTTTTTACTCCTTGTAAGTCGAATTTTGAAAAATCCTTAAACTATTTTTGGGTATTTACACAAGCATAATTTTGAAGCGAAAAGCCACCCTGTATCCCGATGGGTTCTATATATATCGATGATTAATCGAAAACACATTTCAGATCTTTTCGTCCCCTTAAAGATTCAATTTCAATAAATTCTGAAAACGTATACATACACGCACACACACACAAACACACACACACACATACGCACACTTAAGCCGGCCTCACACGATGCCCAATTTCATAGCAGTTTCTATGCCCATTTTCTGGTAGCATTTCTGCTTCCGTCTGAGTGCAGTTCCAGCACCTCCACAAGGGGTTTGGTTCTGGGCATGGCAGATTTTATACCCGAAACGTTACCCAAAAACGTAATAGAACATGTCCTATTTTTCGGGAGTTCATATTACCCAGAATTCTCTCTGGCCAATCATAGGCGCAGTGTGTGTCATGTGGTCAAGTCTTATTTTACAACAGTTCAACATGGCGTCGAAATGGTATGTAGAGCACGTGGAAATGCTAATAGAAAATTAAAATATCCGTGCTT
>PNEQ01049640.1:0-18779 GCA_003012365.1 Medauroidea extradentata
CTTACCGTCAGCTGCAAAAATTTAGGCCTACATATTACCAAAAGAAACGGCCAGAAGACGTACGTCTATATATTTCCCGGTCATTAAAGTGTACTGGTTTGATGACATGTGTTAATTAATCAACAAAATATTTAAACCTGATCTGGGCAATTAGGCCTACCCATGTTTGTTTATTACTTACGCTTTTTATTGATTTATTGTTTCCGTTTAGGTTGTGAGAGCACAAATTTTTGCTATATAGCCTACAATAGTCACGTGACTACAATAGGCTACACTGATATTTCAAAGGTAGGCCTACCACAAAAGGTAAGTTTGTTTAATAGTCTACAACTGGAAACTTAAACTAGGCCTATACGGCTTTATGATCTGATAGTACAGAACCAAATTAAAGGCAACACGAAAAATAATAGTAATAATTCTTGCATGAATTAGCCTATTTTAATTATTATTAAAGTTTAAATATGTTTTCTTGCACTGTAATAAGCTCTTGCAACTTCAGTTTGCAGTAACCAAATAAGCTACTATTATTTAATCTTTTTAGATGTCAGGTAGAAAACATAAGTTGCCCATACATGTTTGTTTATTTCTGGTAACGCCATTAAATGTTACAATTTTGATTAAATTTAGAAAAATATGCAAGAAAAAGTTAAATTTTAAATAATTGTATTAACTTAATATCTGTAGAGTAGGCTATCCAATGCTGTAATTTGAAATAATTCCATTAACGTTGCCCACCTAACCCTAATAAGATTAATGTGCAGCTAGTATTGAAAATAAGTTATCTGTCTGAGATCTAAAAAAAATCTGAAGAAAATCACAACACACTTTAAATGTTATTGCAATCATAATATACCTTTACTGTTGACATGTTTTGATTGTCAGCTGGAAAGCACATGGTGGTGGAAGGATACATAATGTTTTGTTTACATTGCCCTACTTTTTATGATCTGTCAAATAATGGAATTCTTATACGGTATGGACAATACTAACGCTGGAACCCAGGATTTCTCGCGCAAAGAATTCTGCAACAGTTTGTACCAATGCCTTGCGCACATACGAAGCTTTGCTTCACGGTTACAGGCAGAATGTATTATTGCACAGACGCGGCTCATTTGACTGTACCAACAGGAACAAGGTAACTGCGACACAACATGTCTGTGATTTGCTGGTAGAACCCTAGACGCTGAAAGTTAAAAAAAAAAAAAAAACAGCTAATCACTGACTGTGAAGCAGGCCTGCATATGTGCACATAAGGCACTAAAACAAAATGTTGCAGAATTATTTTCGCGAAAAATCGTGGGCTCTAGCCATTGCGTGTGAGGAAGACGGCAATTTATCTGCTCCACAAAAAAAAAAAGTTTGAGAGGTTATAGTTTCAATTCCTCGCTCGTTATACGAGTAGGCCTATAAGTATATTAACATAATGCTGAAGCCACAGCAATGAACGATTTCCGTATCAAGTAAATAAGTCAGGATTCAACTACAGTGACTTCTGAGAGCCCTGCATAATCACAACGGACGGGGCGTAATTTTAAACAGTACCACCCCCCCCCACCACCGTGATAGGCTCTTATCCTCTTAATGACCCACCCTTGTCCGATAAATGTTTAAATTCTCTTGATTTTAGAAAAAAATATTATTATTATTATTAACAATGACACCTTTATTTATGCTGCGGAGTTGAGGGCGAATTCTCCTGCCTACCATATATAGAAATCATAATTTTTAGACGTTCAATTATTTGAACGAAAGTTAAAATAAACGAGTAATAAATGAAACAACGAAAGATAACGGAAGTAGTTAGATACACATAGATTATTAATTAATATAGTAATTTTTTACACCCGCATACACGTCTACGCACTCAAATAATGGAAGAACGATAAATGGCCTGTGTTACGTATAAGTAGACTATGTATGCGCTCATTTTTAGGTATCAGTAAAACATAAAAAACATTTTTGATTTGCAAAAGTCTCTTAAAATATTTTAGTCCGATATACTTCATATTAAAAAACTACAGGATAAAGGGCTAAAATACTTTTTTTACAACTGTCTCAAAACTGAACAATATATTATACATAAGTGACAATTGCCACACAGTCTGTAGATGTATGTTCCCATCAAAATAATCATTTCACTATAAGTTGATAAGTTATATTTTTAATTATTTTAGTAAGTCATGTCCATTTTTTTTTTAAATATTTACAAAGGAGTTTTTTTTAGCAGGGGAACGAATCTAACAGCAAGGGAGCGTAAGTCTAAACTGGACTTGTGAGACGGGATGGTAAGTTGAAAGAAGTGACTGGATCTAGTATTAACATGATGTCGTAAATATAGTGGATGACAACTTTGAGACCAGATGCATGTCCATCTCTCATATCGTTGCTACAGGATGTCAATTCACTAGACTCGCCATGGAGAACTAAGAACCAATACAAGACCTCGTAGTAAACAAGAACCTAGTCTCGCCTCACCTGGTCTGTATTAAAGCTGTCTTGTCACTGCGACAACAGACAAATATATAGACAACTGCAACCTATCACACAGACGAGAACATCGACAGCACTATACACGGAGTACCGCTTAGTACAAAGCTGCCCGTATGTTGACGTTCTGTGCAACATAACTCTAGAAATCCGCTCGTGGTCTCAAGAGATTAATGCGTGCATTGCATTATTACATAATTAAGAGGATTCGAAAGAAATACTTTGTAACATCAAAGTACGCGCGTATACACATATGTCCGTAAATAACTGTTCTGGGAACACAGTTTTGTTTTTTAGGAAAGATAAAATATTATGATGTGTAGGCGCCACTTTTTACTTTGGTCCTCTCGTAGGTCGTGAAAAAAAAAAAAAGTAGCGAAGATAGATAAACAATTAAAATATTATGTTAGGTCTACTGGCTCTTAGTGTCCTGAAGACAAAGGAAAAAAATACATCCTAGTGTCTGCAATTCAATCATCGCATTTCGACACATGCACTAGTAACACACTGTACCATATATCGCACCCCCAATGCAATACCAACACAACTAAAAAATCAAAATTTTTTAGTTATGTGTGTAGTGAAAGAGAGGATAGATTTCCTTCCCTAATGCAATACTAACATAACCAAGAAAAGCATTCCAAAAATTAAACAAAAATGTTTTGTTTTTAGCATCTTTGCTAAGTAACAGCAATGATTAATGACAAGACCAACGTTCCTACTATTTATGCAGCACGGGGATAAAGAGCAGAAGTTATTTTTCAGTGCAATACCAACATATTTTGTCTTATGTTTATATTAAACTGTAAAAATCCAAAAATCTGAAAGCATGTCTGTGAGATAACCGCCTTTATCTCAAAATGACATACCCTATATTGAGTTATGTTGGTATTGCATTAGGTGTGCGATATAATTAGCGTGTTATTGGACTACAACGACCGGTCCCGCTGCGAGCTGTAAGGTCGACTCTACCTCACTAACCACGCGCATCATCAACTCTATGCACAACGCGCTCAACTGCCATTTGTCTTCCACTCTAGAATTTCTCTTAAGAGTCCTCCATACCTGCGCTGAAATTGCGTTGTAGCGAATTGCGACTATTAGTTTTATTAACGAAACTACTGAACGAGCATTAGATTTGTATATCTAAGAAAAGAACGCACACTTCACACTATGTCGCCATAGTTTTAAAAATTCGGAACGTTTATTTAAAACGTAATTTTCGGACTCCTCAAAATGGCCAAAAATGTTTTTTTTTTTTTCAGTCTGCCGTAATTATGAAAATAACAACCGCATTCGAAATAGACAACTATCGAAACAAGCGTTTGACTTCGAACTATGCTATCCACAAATAAAATAATGGGGACACCGCTTAACAGTGTTCAGGTACGATAAAATGATAATTTTATATATTTATGAAATAACGTTATTTTTGCAGACGACACTTGTGAGTGTAGTTTCCTCTTACAAAACAATTTTAGCTCGCATAGGTTTCTCATAACGGTGCGTGAAAGTCATAATTTGCTTGTTCTGCTGCCATGCAAATAGTGAAAACCAACTGACCTACTTGAATGAAATAACTCGCTGTGATATTACATCCCATAAGCTATGCAACAAATTATTTAAAAGACCATAACGTAATATTTTGAATTTTTTAAAAATTCGTAAAAGTACAGAGAAAAGTTGAAAATTCAGCAATTTTTTCAAATACAAAAAAATTACACAGGATTTTTTTTTAATGTTTTAATACGTATCCCGTGGCATGTTATTTCACCGTGAATTATTTCACCGTGAATTATTTCACTTACGTAACTCAATTTGTTTTTACTATTTGCACGGCAGCAAAAAATGCAAATTTTGACTTTGACGCGCCATTATGAGAAAACTATGCGAGTTAAAATTGTTTCATAAGAGGAAACTGTACTCACATAGTTGTCTACAAAACTAACACTATTTCATCTAAATATACAAATTATGATTTTGTTGCACTTGAACACCCTTAAGTTCACGTAGGAAAAAGGATAATAATACCAAAGCACTGCACGCGATCTGAGTAGCTTGCATGGAGAGGCCATAATACATTACATAACACAATACAACCTTGCCGCCTCTGCCTTACACTCTCATACACAGCCTATCTAAGGAGGCCCGTTAGTTGCGTTCAAGCGGGGAAAATTCATATCTCTATGTTGGT
The DNA here is from genome assembly GCA_003012365.1 of Medauroidea extradentata. Lineage (NCBI taxonomy): Eukaryota > Metazoa > Arthropoda > Insecta > Phasmatodea > Phasmatidae > Medauroidea > Medauroidea extradentata. Next base: position 4,682 of record PNEQ01049640.1, read on the forward strand.
ACGAAATATTGTTGGTTTTTCAGACGTTGCTTGGAAGTAAATTCTCCTCTTACGAAAAAAAAAAAATTACCTCAAATAGTTTTACCATAATGGCACTTCAAAGTTGAAATTTGCACATTTTTAGTTCTTATAAGCAGCAGAAACTAATAATGAACCTCGTGGAGTCTTTATACTTCGAACATACGCAGATCTTAGTTAATATAGAATTAGTATGTATCATACAAAAATTATCATACATTTTTAATTACCTTAATTACTTCATAACTATGCTTTCGTATTTCGAATTCAATACGCGCATCCAAATGTAAGATTATCAGCTAAGTCGTTTGTAAAATATATTTTAATTTAAGGTTACAAATTTTGAATCAGAATGAATTAGTGAAAATTTCGGCTTTTTTAGTGTCACGGTTTCTTAAGTCGCTCGCCTAATGGCCGTGTGTATGTGTGAGTGAGGCACGGCGCCAAGGGCGATGTTGACCGGCTCATCTGGTGCGGTATCGCCTATATCGCAAGACAACTGAAACACCGTGCAGTGGTATCGTAGAACACTCACCTGACAGACACTTTCTGTATGACTATATATTTTTATTGGTGGAAAGATTTAAGCTAAATCCAATGCGTGTTTCTAGAATAGTTTAGATCGAATCATGTAAGTAGTTTTCCAGATATAACAGGTTGTAAAATCTGTTTTTAGCCATTTAGAGGGGCTCTGAAATTAGATTTTATAACTATGTTATGTTTTGAAACTACATTTCCGGCATAGTGTGAAGTGTATTTTCGTATACCTGCAGAGTAGACACACGTGTAATAGTTTCGTAAGAACGTATTTACGAACACACTGCAATGGTTTTTAAGGGCGTGGAAGTCGCCGGCCTCAAGCAATGATGAGTATTATGTTAGTGAACGCGAGACCGGTGTAAACATGAATGTGTTTAGCGCACGTATTGCAGTCGAATTATAGTCTCCCTCGTTTCCCTGTCTCAAACGAAAAAAAAAAAAAAAAAAAAAAAACTAAGGTCCAAATAACTCTTAATAGGCTTTTGCAACTTACATTCTCTGTATCTTCAGTTCCACTTGTCTACGCTGGGCTTAGTGTTCTAACGTGTAGTTGTGCGACCTCCTGTTGATGGTGCTCGTGACCCGCGTTTGGTTATAATAAGAGGTGTCGCTGCTCTGTCTCTTACGTGATTAATGCTGGATGATTGGGTTCGTATTAAGTAATATTGTAGTATGCCCGGCTAGCTCTAATTGAAATAAAATAACAAAGAAGTTTCTTTTAAAATATGCTTTTGGGGACTCACGCACTGCGGGTTGCGTCACGAGAGGTAGATACTTATAGTTTCTTTCGACGAAAAGAATAGGCGCTTCCTCCGGCGGCTTTTGATCGGTCACGACGTTATTATGTTGCAGGTACCGGCCGCGATCACCCGAAAAGTCCACTCTCTGGTGACCCCAAGCTCGCTGTCCACCGTCCTTACAAACCCGACGACGAATATCCCGACACCTGTCCCCCCGAGCTCACACACACCCGGCTCGTCTTAAGACTTCATTCTTAGTGCCCCGCGTCTCGCATCTTTGCCCTCCTGGGCGGCGTCCCCTTCCCGCCCCACCGGACTCATGGGGGCGGGTAGGTTCCCCCGACCAATCTAGCGAAGACCTGGCCCGAACATTGCGTGCGTCCCTTGTAGAAGCACCGTATTTATTTAAAATCAAATTAAACATGGGCACATTCTCACAGCAATTACAAATAAAACACTTAGCCTAATTACTACTTGCTATCTTTAATTAATATAATTCTAGTTCAAATTATGTATGTTACATGGGGTCTGTTGGGGGAGGGGGAAAGGAGAAGAAATGTGTAGGCGAGAGAGAAAGAGAGGGGATTGTATGGCACGGAGACAGGGGACAGGGGGAGGTCGGGCGCCCCAACCCCCTTCTCGCACAGCATGTGGTAAGGCCCACTCATCATCTGTTCTATTGTCGCCAGACCGGCGGGCAATTATCCCTCTTAAAAACTATAATCATTATACATAAAATTATCTTAATGTTTCTAGCATATTCGAGTCTGTGACATTCCACAGGTTAAAACGATACCAGACACGATACCTCTGTGATAATATTAGTTATAGTCATATTTTCTACTGTTTTTATACTGGCCTATCATAGGATCCCACCGACCCCTCACAATCAATACTGAAGTTAAAATGGATGGCAATATGTTACATATGACAATAAAGGCCCCTTCATTACAATTAATCATCACAATTAACCTAAACTACATTTATTTATATTGTTATTGGTCCGCTGTGTTTTAGTAGGACGTGGTCATATCCAAACACACACTGAACATACTAAATGTACCAGTTCACAGCGTTTATTAGTTTATTGTACTCAGTTACGCAGTTTTAGGTCGAGCAATTTCTTTCGGTCGCACAACGTTGCTGAAGGACACATTGGCACAGAAAGATTCATGAGCTAAGTGTAAATGTGTAGCACGTGTTAAATTCAATGTCTGTCGTCATTTTGATTATAACAATACAAACGTGCATGAAGTTCCTATGTCACTTTATGTACAGATGCAAGATAAAATTAACAGAAAAGGCTAAAACAACTGTCAAAGTTTTCTAAAGTTGTATCATACAGATAATATAAGGCATCCTACTGCTCATATGACGTACGCGCGTTGTGTGTAAATTATATGTGTAGGCCTGTATAATATGTTCGTCTGTGTGTCTCTTAATAACGTTTGTGTTCCCACATCATTCATCTGAGATTACGATGCATCTTTGGTGAGTTGTGCGTGAATACGCGAAGGTTTCTGACAAAAATCTATATGAAGGTAAGGTAGGGTAGCCAACTGCGACAAGGGGACAGAAAGGGTGCCCCAAAAATGTAATGCAATTTGTTTCTGAAATGTTCATTAATTACCGTTAACATAATTTTGTACCATTCGAATTTTCAAAATATTTTGTTGCAGAAATTAATTTTTAGGAAATGTTAAAATAAATTCACCGTAATTTATTACTTTAAATGTTATTGTCAGTATAAATACTATTTCTTGTGTGAAATTTGAAGTGCATAAAAGGTTTTTAATGACGCTTTAATGTCCATTTTCAATTTTTGTACAAATTTAGTTTTTTTTAAATATTGAAATTATAAAAACTGTATTTTACGGGTTATTGAAGATATTTGGAGTACTTAGAACTTTGTACTAAATTGAAAACCACGTGAATGAAGTCATGGGAGTAAATATAGTTTTATTTATAATGCCCATTCCACTGTACGTACAGATAATTATGCCTTGCATTGCGAGTGACAGAAAAGGCCCAAATAACTGTCAAAATGTACTAATGATATAGAATACCGAGAATATAGCATATTCTGCTGTTCGTATGAAGTACGTACGTCGTGCGGAATGTGCTATATTCGACACATTGTACGTGGAGTGTTAAGAGATGTGTTAGATACGCGGGTCCTGCAGAGACTAAGCTCTGATTGGCAATAGTCGCACGTAAGTGTGATGAGCCAAGTCGCGTAGGTTTGCCAGACTGTTGTCGCCAGGACGTATATAAGAGCTGTGAGATAAGTACTCTGCACCACTCTTCTACAACACTCTGCAACATGAAGACCATCGCTTTGGTGAGTAGTACAGTCATGTTAAGCCCAATACACACGAGCCTCTTTCTTGTACACCAAGGTGATCACGAGAAGGTGAACAAGAAAGTTCACACTCCCTTGTATACATACTTCATGAACGTACCGTACACACGGAAATACTTGCACACTAGCTGCCAAACATGGTTAGAAATACGAGGCCTTTTTTTAATATTATTTTTTTTAATTTTGTGATTTTTCTTACTATAAAAAATAACAAGGATATGGAATTTGTCATTTTGAATTATTAGAGACATCAGTTATATACAGGATAGAAACTGAAAAATAAAGTTTTGTGCCTATACGAGGCTTCAATTTGTGTTCTACTCTCAAATAAATACTATTTAGAATATATTAACGTACGTAAACGAGCCACATGAAAATATAAACAAACGACTTACACGGGAAGGTGCATGAAAATTAGAACCGCCTCTAAATGATTCTAGCTAGAATGCAAGATCTTGCATGCATGCTACTTGCATACAAGTCGGCCATTCACACGATGCAAGTCGCCTTGAAGAAGAAGGTGTTCACCTTCTTGTTCAAAAAAGATAACCGTGTGTATTGGGCTTTACCGAACTGCGAGAACTTTGCTATTACTACCTCCACAGATAATGCATTAATTATTTCATCGCAGCTTTATACATCACCAAGTATACTAAACAATAATACCGGACTCCGAACATACTATAGCATCGTAAAAGATTTCAATATGCAGACTGGCAGTTCCTAGACTAATGAGGCTGCCAACACGAAGCGTATTACAACTGTTTTAAGTTGCTAATGCTATAATACTTGAATTACTACATCTTGTTTCTTGCTCGATATGTTTTTGCTTACATGGTAAACAAACATTTAGAAGCCTGCATTACATAATAGCGGTAATAATATAACTTAACTTTGTAAGGAATATAGTTGAGACCTGAAAATTTCGCGCTTTCTTTTAGGCGCAAGCCAGAGTTCCATCAACCATAGGTGTATCACGTTCATAATTTCCCGTTGACTTACTCGACACTTCTTGGAAGTAGCTGAGTCAGTAATAAATTAACAGCTGAATACAGTCCCATTTCACTGTGTCAGCGAGCAGACAATAAACAATTACTGTTTGCACATTTCTCAAATATTCTTGGAAGCTAGCCTACATGTCAGTGAAGCCAAGAGTTTTTTCCGCCTCTAAATTTTAGTAAAAACAACACGTTTATTGAACCGTTTAAGTTACAAGAGCGAATTTCACTGCGACATGAACGACGATTAATCGCATTAAGACATCACAGCCTATGATTAGAGGCAAGTGTGTGTGGCAACAAATGTTTGCGCCATTTCATTTCAATGTCTTATGTGCACATCTGCAGCTGTGCTGCGTGGTCAGGTATTGTACAATACTAGTTATTGTTTGGTAACTGACAAGACTCGACTGAACTGTACGTACCCGAGGACAAAATTTCATTACATTTCTCACCAGTCTTCTTGTAATGTCAGCTACGTATTTGGCTGCTATACTCAGCCAAGACGATCTGGGTTCGATTCCCGGCAATGCCGTTGGTTGGTGAGTTTCCTTGGGTATTTCCCGTTTCCCCCGCCCTTTCATTCCGGCGCTGCTCCATACTCCCCTCATGTTACCTCTTACCAGCGCTGAAGACGTCGATTTTAAGGCGCCCGCCTGCCTGTCTTGTAACCAGTGTTGTAGAGTGCTAGCAGAACGCTTTTATCTAAGAAACTACTAAACGTGCTTAAAATGTGTGGATTTACGAAAAGAACAAACTCTACAAACGACATCCAAATAGTAGTTTCAAATCATCATGTTACTTAGTAAGACCGTTTCGGAGCCCCTCAAAATGGCTAAAAACTGCTTTTTCAATCTATTATATACAAACAACTACTGAAGGGATTCGTTTGAAATTACAATAGGGAAGTGTATTGGACTTTACTTAAACTTTCCACCAATAAAAATATGGGGTCACCACTGAAAGTGTCAGTCAGGCGAGTGTCCTACGATACCATTGCACGCCGTTTCAGTGTCTTACGGTAGAGGCGATACCGCACCAGATAAGTCGTACAAAATCGCCCTTAGCGCCGTGCCTCACTCATACAAATACACGGCCACCATGCGGGCGCCTTAAGAGCTGGCCTAAATCTGTCTCTTTTTTTTTTTTTTTTTACTTTTTTACATGTGATTGGTCACTCTACGAAGAACATTTAGTTATTGTCTCAAATTGTTCCCCGCAGCAGTACACGACATTATAGACCAGTGGAAGACAACTAGAGAATGAACATCACCTTGCAGTCTAGTCTGTTGTCAGAAAATAACGCTAATTAAGTAGAGCTCTACTTATGAAGTTCCTCTGGCTAATTATAGACGCATGGAGTCTTAAGGGCATGGGCCCGAATTTCTTCGCAATTTTTTAAAACGCAAATGGGAGCCAATATCGTAAAATCGCTTCGTAACTTTGTTATGACTTATTTAAACTGCATACTCTAATTTTCTCGAGTCAGAAGACTGCAAAATAGTTGCTAATTAGTTAATTAACGAAATTTCCTATTAATTGATAAATTAGCTATACTCATCCTCCAGATTGTCTCGAAAAATTACATTGCGTAGTAAAACCAATTTGCAAAAAAATTACGAAGCAATTTTATGATATTGACTCTCGTATGGATTTAAAAAAATTATTCTCTCGAAAGTCGAGAAACTCGGGCCCAAGCCCTTAATAACCTTATTCTGATTGGTGCAGACAAAGAGAGACGTATCAGAACAAAGACCCACTACCAACAGCCATGATCCCGGACTGTTGATTTGTACATTAAAGATTGGAACGAAATTGTGGAAAATCATTTCGGGACAAACTAGTGCCTCTATCCATCAGGCATACACTACTGCTATGCAAGAGGGAGTTAAGGGAGCGGTCTACCGTGTTTTTCATCGCCATTTTTTATTTGTACCATTTTTTTTTTCTTATTTTAGACACAAAATGTGACAAAATTTAGCTCTCATGAAATTTTTTTTATTTCTAATAGTTTTCGCGTAATTGGCTTGTTAAAGTAATATTTTGCATGTTTCCGTTTTAAGGACTCCACAACCAATTGATATACCAAAATGCAAAAAAATCGCCGTGGATAAATATATTGCTGGCTACAATTTCATGCTCATAAAATTGAACAATAAAAATTATTTGCATTTTTAAAAAATGCTGAAACTAAAATAAAAATTAAAAAATTCAATTTGTTTTAATACAAACAGTTTTTATTCTTTATTTTTATGAGAATGACAATGTAGCCTGCGATGTCTTTATCCACTGTGATTTTTTTTAGTTTGGTATATCAGTTGGTTTTAGTTTAGTCCTTAAAACGAAAACATGCAAAATATGACTTTTACAAGCCAATTACGCGAAAAATATGAGAGATAAAAAAAAATTCATAAGTGCTAAATTTTGTCACATTTTGTGTCTAAAATAAGAAAACAAAATATCTGTACAAATAAAAAAATAAAATAATGGTTAAGAAAATTGCTCTAGACCGCACCCTTAATAAACTTTTCACGACATAGTGAACACTGCTTAAATTTTCTTTCTGCTATTTTGCGTTCATCTTTAATATTTTGAATATAAAAATTACCATAAAGCTAAAAACCAGTGTATGTGTATCACCACACTGTAAAATTATTACCTTCGGCTCCTATAAAATAAGAGTTTTTGTTATTTTTAATGTTGTTGACTGCTCAGTTTAAAGCGAACAGCCTACAGCGCGGATTATCTGAATTATCAATAGGCACACAAATATTATGTTCATATCCAGCATTATCATCTAGTGTAAATGTAATATTGTTTATTGCACCCATAAGGCATGTTAACACAGTACAATTTATTTGAATACATTATGCAAAAATAACCGCGTGTATGTACATATATATATATATATAATATATATGTGTGTGTGTGTACACTGTTATTCAGTAACAATATGTTCGTCTGGTATACAATAGCAAACAACACGATAACTGATTTATTTTCGTGTATTGTAATACGTCAGTTGCTGTTTTATCTGAGCAGAATGCCCGCTAGTAAACTCCTACCTCAGGGGTAATGTGTCTTGTGTATTCACTCCCACGTGTCACAAAAGTAGCTCGCAGGACTGTAGTTCCTTGTGTTTATCGGCGTAGTTGAGTTTACCACATAGCTATCCTTCGCTGATCCATACTTACCTCGCTTTATCGTCACCAACACACAAGACATTGATGTAAAGTGTGCCGCTTCCACGCGTTTCAAATAGCTTGAAGTGTGTTCGCAAATATGTTTATACGAAACTATTCTTCATGTACGAAAAATACAACCATCGGGGAAAAAATTAAATTTCATTGTCAAGACACCATGCTCGTTAAAATACTGTTTGTAAGTCTTCAAACATAGCTAAAAATTGCCTTTCTATACTGTCGTACTTCAAAATTTACTAGCCAGTTGTATGTGCACTCTAAATCTGAATTAGTGAATGTTCATTGATTGACGGTGATGAACGGAGCAGTTTCAATAATTTGAATCAGTGAAAATAGTCATTGATTTCCTTGAAGAGCACTAACATGTCACCAGTAAATCACTGAATGTTCACAGTTTTTTCCAGTTGTTTTCAAGGAACAGGTTTCACTTTTGAATGAGTGAAAAATGACGGGAAAATGTGTGAAAAGTCACTATTTAACTTGTGGAATGTTGACACTCTTTATCGGAATTAGTGAATAGTCACAGATTTCACAGTGGTTTCTCACTGATACAAATTGTTGAAACTGCTCCATCTATCAGCGTGAATAAGTTATTATTCACTAATTCAAATTTAGAGTGTGAAACTCGGATAAAAAGGCGTACTGAAATTCTCTGCAGACTTTCCACCAGTAATAGTGTATGTTCACCGCTTAAAGTCTCGGGAAAAAATGGATCGGGGGATGTTTGCACACACTACATCAGTGCTTGGCTCGTTGAGGCGATGTGGCAGCTGATGTGTGCTCCATTGTCGCCCTTATAGCTCCGTCACTTCTGAGCCAATAACGCGCAGGTAGGCCGACACCCGGTAACGCTGGGGTTGGTCATTGTTTTCTTTCAGGTTTCTTATTGTCTCGCAATTCTCCAGGGCGGGTCAAATAACTTATAACGTAATTAAAAACGTGTTTGTATCTGGAATTCAAATATAGCTTGTGCTTGGATTTATTTACAAATTTTTTTATGTCTCCAACGTTAGTAACAATTCAAATTCTTTGTTGCCTGGAATAAAGTACGACTTACTGAGACAGCAACCAATATATAACACAGTTTTAAATGTACAGAGAATGTTAAATAGTCCCATATTGCGCTGCATGCCCAGGTATTTTTATGTATGTTACGACGAGTAAGCGTTGAATAATGTTTGTACTGCTCGGGATATCAACCTGCGCCCATAATATGATTGTCAGAAACAGTTGTAGTAAGATATCTGTGTAGCGGAATAGGAACTTATTACGTGCTGTGTTGTAAATACCATCGTACATTTTGCTCTTAACATTTTCGTCTCCAATTTAGCCCGAAGATTTGCGTCGTGTTATCTCTAGGTGTGGCATTTCTCGATGCCCTGTATATTAAACACGCATGATGAAGCAAATTAATGGATCACAAAATCAAGAACTTCTCAGACGGGAAGCTGGACGAAACAACGAAGGTGATGGAGGACACAAACAGTGACCATAGAAGAACTTGTCACAACATCTGTTGACCCAACACCTGCCCCCATCTTTGATGTTGTCATCCAGTAACGTGGGTAGCTTAGTCTCTGTCCCAGCAATTGTCTGTGTTGTATTAACAGGGTTTGACATGAGTTATTTTCAGTTGTCTCTATTTAGCTTTGTTGCCAGTTTGGTTGTTATTAATTTGGGTGTCTTTGTAACTACAGCACACAATTTCGTAACCTGTAACTAGAGACAGGAAATTTTGCGAGTTCAACGACTTGTAGGCTAACCTCCAAGAATATGTGTCTACTCAAGCAGGTAACAACTGTGAATTATCTACACGCTGTTATGTGGAAACAACACGATTTGGTCTCCATTTACTTACTTCTTTAATATTAGTATTATTTATTGGTTTGTGGACGTACGCCAGTGCTCAAGTTTTGCTGATCCAACTTGTGTTGAAAGACAAAATACAAAGAAAAACAACAAAAGCCAGATACAAAACACACACAAGCATAGAAAAAACAATTCCAGAGGAACTCGTTCAGTTTTTTTATGTAAGACGACAAATAATTCCATCCGTATAAAACTGGCAGAATTCCTCTGGGATTGTTTTTTTTTTTCTTCTATTTTTGTGTGTGTGTGTGTTGTATCTAATTTTTGTTCTTCTTTGTATTAACTCTTTCAACACAAGTTGGATCAGAAAAACATGAGCAATGATATCTACAAACCAATAAATAGTAATTGTGAACTACCATTGCAACAAACATCTAAAAATCTCTTCTTTATTATTGGCTCAACGCTCTTCAGGAGGAGTCAAATCAAACAAAAGCCAATCGAGAAAGTGACACAATTTTATAGTTATTTGAATTCTTGCATGCGTCCAAAAGAAAAAGCGAATTTTTCAGGTCCCTAACGATGACGTTAAAAACGTATTTTTATGTTATATGTGTGTTGGGACTACATATAACATTTGCTAGTTATCCGTGTTGGTTTTCTCGCCTTGATGTCTGAGGTAACATAGTGCTGCAATGACGTATATTCACTATTGCTCCCATAACCACTCCCACACGTTGGAAGATTTTTCAAACAAAGACATTTAAATTTAGAGGAATACTAATTTTAGGGTGTCGCTTGACTATGTTGCTACAGTATGTGCTCAGCGTAAGGTAAAGAAAGTTTATTAAAAAAGCCAACTACATTGATATACTTAGTGTTATGTTTACGAATAGCATTTGGGTATGGTTACGTGCACAATGACAAGTTTTTGTTTTCAACTTACATTTCTTTTACGCATCCTGAAACATTAAAAAAGATTTAATAAGCAGTTGCTGAATCCCTTCTAACTGTTAAACTATCTATGAAATAACTTTGATGTTGTACTAAAAATTTAGGATCAACATAAAAATATAGGATCAACAATTAAAGTCATGTTTACGTTACCGACTGACAAAGTTACGGTATGACAATTGAGTACTTAGGCGTACGAATTCACAGATGTAATGAAAATAAGGTTTTTTATTGATAAACATTATAGGGTTAGTAAAAATGTTGTGTTGAATTATATTCAAATCTACACTTGTAAGCTATATAAGGATTCACATACAAGGGTCTACATGTATCAAACACAACAAAAAATAATAATTCAATCATTAAACAAAATAAAACAAGCAGGCAGTATGACATCCAAAGGAGTTACTCAGTGTGTGCAGCTGTGCCTTAAGTACTCGACGATTTTGGCCAGTGAGGCTGGTCTACTTGGCACATTGTGTATACACTGCTATCTAAAGATGTCAGTCCAATGTACACAAAATCGATGTTTCAGAACGTGGCACATGCTTTATAGTGGTCTGCAAAGTTGTGAACTGCCTACTAGTATTGTCACACAGTGTATCTACTGCCATCTAGAGACATCACTGCAGTGTGTACAAATGCAATGTTTCAGACCGTGCTACTCGCCTGTCTGGTGGTCTGCAAGCCTGTTGCACTGCCTACTACTATTGTCACATACTGTATACGCTGCCATCTAGAGATGTCACTGCAGTGTGTACAAATGCAATGTTTCAGGCCGTGATGCTCGCCTGTCTGGTGGCTTGCGAGGCTGGTGTACTGCCGGCGCCACTTGCCTTGCCCTACGCCGTGGCTCCCTATGGCTCCTCCTACACGGCGCACGCCATCAACCACGCCATTGCCGCCCCCGTCGCTGTGCCAGCCGCCGCCCCCTTGGTAGCCGCTGCCCCATACTACGCCCCCCACGCCGCCTACCTTGTCCGCTAGCCGCCTTCGAACAACAACGATACGATCTCACCATGTCGGCCTTCTATGTGTTAATAGAATATGCGAATGATTTTGTTTCCTTTTTCCACGATTTTTTTATTTTTTTTTGTTTACTATAAAATAATTGAAATAAATTAACTCAACAAATTTTCATACATTTGTTTTATTGTGTTTATTGACCTATGATGAGTAAAAAGAAGAAAGTCACCTAATTTTAAAAAATATAACATACAATTTAACCGGAAAATTGGCTGTGATATGCAGTAAACGAATGACCATATTAATAAATTTTGCTTCCATTTGTACTTGTGAGTAGTGTAGTTATTAGCAATACTGATCTAAAGTACCTTCTGGTGCCTTTATATTTAAAAACAGATAATCGAGCGAAGGTTATCCTATCATGAAAAATATTTCTTTACACGATGTGTTCTTTTAAATATGTTATCGCGTTTTGTTCTATTTGGTATGGTCATTCGGCATTATCTACTAATCTCTTATTTGTTTCATAAAATAGTATACGATCGCAAATATTCAAGTTCCTTCTCTGACGAAGAGTTCTTGCATTTTTCTGGAGAGTTACAGGCTATGTGAACGTGAGGTAGGCCTGTACAAAAATGATGGTTTATGTAATATCGGTAAATTTATCAAAATGTGAACTTACTAATTTGTCCTAAGGAGGGTGATTATCAAATACGGGTTTATTTTAACGATCGACAGGAATCTAGCCGAGTTATACAGGATGTCCCTGAATAACGTTTACAGCCTGCTGTAGCGTTGTAGAGGACGATGAGACGAGTTAAAATGATATAGGACACTTAGGGTCACAGAGGCTGACAAATGCCTGAAAAGTGATGCACAAGATGTGGTCTGTACTGAAGTTAGCAATCGGAGTAGTTGCAGCTAGTGGCACAGTTCGCTTAAGATTCCCCATTCACCGACGTACCCATTTGTCATGTATTCGTGTGATAGCAGTTCAAGCTGCAGTGGTAAACGTCACTTGTCTGGCAACGGTAGTTCGTCTATGTCTTCGCAGTGCTTGTACAACTAAACGAAATGAATTACACATTTAATGAACTGGCAGACATGCATCTTTGCTACGGTGCCGCAAACTCAAATGGACGCGCGGCTAGGCGACTTTATGCCGAACGCTTTCCACGTTGCACTTTACCGAGCCATGTTTTTTTGCAACAGTGGACCATCGCATCCGTGAGACAGGGATGGTAAAGGTAAGAAAACACAGACATAAACATTTAAAGTATGTAATAATGTGCTTTCTCGTCCGGATATCCTGGTTTTCCTTACTTTCCTGGGATCATTCTAGGCAAATAATGGGGTGAACACAATGGGCAATTCCTTTCTCAGTTTCTATTGATTGTGGAAATTCATGTCACTGTCCTTAAACAACCACGCAAATCCCCAATTAAAACGTATTTTACATACAACGTTATTTCGTATTTTAATACTCTGTTACAGGACGTGCGCCGTGAAGGGGGTGGACGACACCGCACCGTGCGACAACAGCGGTTTGAAGAGGAAGTGCTAGCGAGAGTTGCAGTGAATCCATGTACGAGCACGCGTCGTGTTGCGGGTCAACTCGGTGTCGCGCACGTCTGTTTGGCAGGTGTGGCACGAGCATGGTCTTTACCCATATCACAAGCAAAAGGTACAGAAGTTGAACCCACGAGACTACGAACCACGTGTCCAATACTGCCAGTGGTACCTTGAAAAATGCCAACAAGAACTCGATTTCCCCTCGTTAGTCATGTATTCCGACGAAGCAACATTCACTGCGGACGGTGTTTTCAACACAAAAAATAACGTTAGTTGGGCAAATGCTAACTTACATACTATCTACGAACACGGTCGTCAAGAGAAGTTTAAAGTCAATGTGTGGGCGGTTATTTTGGACAGTTACGTGATTGGGCCGTACATCTTGCCGCATCACTTAAACCAAAACAATTACATTTTTACGGGACGTGTTACCCGTTCTTCTTGAAGATGTTCCATTACAAGTACGATAGAACATGTGGTTGCAACATGATGGCGCGCCTGCACATTACGGTCTGCGAGTTCGTAATCATTTAAATGAACAATACCCTCAGCGGTGGATAGGACGTGGTGGACCAGCTGTTTGGCCGGCGCGATCGCCAGATTTAAACGTGTTTAACTTTTTCATATGGGGTTGCATGAAAGATCTCATTTATCGTACACCCGTGGAGTCGGAAATGGATTTTATCGGTAGAATAACTGCAGCTGCTCAAGAAATACAGATCAATCCAGCCTATTTTGTACGGCTTCGTGATGAACTTGCAAGACGTTGTAATCTGTGCATTCAAGTAAATGGTCAAAACTTTGAACATTTGTTGTAACTAATATTAATTGTGTAGTGTGTTTATTAATGTAGTTTTGCCCAGGGAACACTCCTGAAATGTATTCATATCAATTAACTTAGGTAATGTTCGTTTTGTTTATTGCATAATAAAATGC
>PNEQ01049641.1:0-18781 GCA_003012365.1 Medauroidea extradentata
TATATATATATATATATATATATATATATATATATATATATATATATATATATATATATATATATATATATATATATATATATATATATATATATATATATATATATATATATATATATATATATATATATATAGACACACACACACTCATACACACGCGTGCGTACGATACATTATTTGTTCCGAAAGGGAGTATGAACGAGACGTCTCCCTAAGGTGGTTTTTCTAACTAGTTTGGACGCTATGTTAGCTTGCGCTATTTTTGTGGCATATGCCTACTATTAATTGCCTTTACGTGAAACTGCTGCCAAACACAGCGACCAGCCAAGTAATAATTGTGTTGAATAACTCAACGAGGAGGTCCAACAGTCAAACATCTTGTTTTTCTTCGTTTCTTTTACAAGCCACGGGACAGAATTTCACCGACACTGATACTTATTCAAGTTCTTATCTTCCTCCTCCCCCCCCCCCCTTTTCCAATCCGCCAGCGACTTCCTCGTAGATAGCTCACTGCTCACGTAGAGGAAGAGCGCAATTATTATGGATGTGTAGTGTGGACAGCTGAATGAAATACTCCCCGCACAACAGAAGGCTACAGCTGGGAAAGCAAGTCCTTCGCGGTGTCAGATTTCCACCTCTGACGCATGGGAACAGCGGAGCGATAAGAGCCAGAGAGTACCACGCTAAGCATATCGCCTCTATTCACAGCACACCAAACTGGCGTGCGAGTTTTCCATTGCCATTGTAGTCTTCTTTCTATGGGACTCTAAGCGGTGGCCCTGATTTTTTATTTTTGAATAGTATGAAGTAAAGAGCAACGCATGCCTCGCGCTTTACTCTTTATGAATTCAGGTAATATTTTTCGGAGTTACAGCTGTCAAAAAAAAAAACAGTTTTTAGCCATTTTGAGAGGTCCGAAAATCATGTTTCTAACAAGCGTGCTGTATTTTTTAAAACATAGAAGCATAGTTTCAAGTGTGTGTTCTTTTCGTAGGTAAACGTAATACGAATAAGTTTAGCGGTTACGCGTGATAAAAAAAGAATACGCGTGACACGTTGCAACGTCGTCCATGCGCGAGTCAAGGGATTCATCCCGTCAATTTAGCCACATAGTTTTACTCATAAATCTGGTAATATAGAGATTGTGTCACGTCCTGTACTTCGACAGGTCACAGATTATCGTTTAATTAACTTTTTGTAATCCGTATGTCGTTGCTGTTGTTACCATTGTAGTCGCTCGAGTAATATAACTAGGAAAAACATGAATCCACTCAGTAGGGACTAAGTCTTCTTTAAATATCCTGTCATCTGTATTCATTTGGATTATTTGACATGTATTTGTGCTTAATTAACATTTTAAAATATATTTTGTTGTATATTTGCGGTTCTCGGAAAAAAATCCATAATTTTTTTGTTCTACCGCCTATTTAATTAGTTTCTTGCATAAACTCATGGTGAACAGTTTGCTCTCGGTGTCCAGTGTATGACCTGTTTTTACCAAAGAAATTGTTAAAATATTCTAACGTGTGGGACGTTTTACCAGCATATTTTCAAAAGAGGAACTATAAACTGTTATAAAAAATAGACGATTTGAGATACATACGGGATATAATAACGTGTAGGCTCCACATATTGTACCTCTCATTGTTATTTGAGCAATGTATATTTTAAAATAATAAAAATGGTAGTGCATAGCTTACACTGAGTATGTTGCACGGTCATGCACATTTGTACTGTCGTTTTCTTCCTCGTTTTGTTGCTCTGAGATATTTCTTTCTTGAAGGTCGCACACTTTTCAAGGCGAAGCAAGAGACGGGAAACCCTCCTTGTGAAAAAATTCCCACACTACAGGTAATTACAAGACGCCAACGCTCATGGTTTGTCATTCCACATTGCGCTATTTTCCTCGTTTTTAACTTAAAAGCCGTGAGAGACAAAACTCTCCAGTCTGCTTTCTTTAATTCTGACGTAAATGTGAGGGGTAGATAAAAAAATTCATGAAAACACATTTATGTTTAAAAAATTTTGAAAGTCAGTATGAAAAATTATACAAAATAATACTAGAGAATGATATTTGCTAACTTTACGACCAAACATGTACCTGATGCATTTGTTAAGCGTAATCTCTTGTGTCGCATTTAAATGTAGCCTACAAGATTCAGTGTCAAGAGAGTGTTCAAAAATACATTACTCGAGAAAAATTTTTCTCAAAAAGTTGGCAGAAAATAGGATTGTTGTTTATGATTTTTGCTAATTGGCTTTGAGACAATACACAATTTTTAATTGATGATGTTAGCTCTGAATTATTACCATGCACTCTTAATTGCATTGTGCAATTTCTTGGTGTACGATTTTTCGCTTCCAAAATATTCTTTCTGCCCCTATTTATGCAGTTCAAATGTACTGCTTTACATTATGAATTACAGTATTTGTTTCAAGGAAAATTTTTTTATATTGTATGATCTAAAGCCGTCGCACACGGAACAATATTTCTAATTATATTATAAGTAGTTTTGCGTGCTTTTGTAGGAGAAGCTTCGTTCAAACTTCTACTGGCAACGAGCAGCCATTAGGACTCGTCTACTGATTTTTATGTTTTCGTTGCAATTTCATCTGCAATATTTCGGCAGAGTTCAGTAAGAAAACACGTAAACAGCACGAGCTAATGTTTGCTACCGTCGGGTTTAGGTGTCTCCTGAGGCTGCGCTATGTGTGAGAAGGACAAATTGATAGAGGCGCTTATGTAAATTCACTCCTGCAGTAGGTTAGGTTATCTCAGTCACGTGACCAAAATGTTGTTGGTTACTGGAATTTGATGAACGCCTACAATGCTATTCAATATTTAAGATTTCAGGAATAAAAAAAAAAGAGCCAACATATTTTCTACTTGATGAATATTTTGCTAAATAACACATCCACAGTGTATTCTTTACGCATTATTATATCTATATATTTAAATATGATATTAGTTTCTGTAGTTGATCGAGAGGCCATCAGTTGAAATTTCGAACACGATTAAACTCCCCAGAGCTAAAATTTCAAACACCTAAAACTTTGAATTATGGCTGACCTACTCTACCCTCGTGAATTTTCATAAGCACTTGATTAAGCTCTAAGGGTGCCGCCGACCCACGTATGTACTGCAGTATCGCCTCTACGCGCAGACTGCACAACTGGCATGCAGAGCTTTATTATTATTATTATTATTATTATTATTATTATTATTATTATTATTATTTCTGCTCAGAGCTTTAGGTATTGATCATATAATTTTATTTACGAAAATACAGTTAAACGTGCATCGCATGTTTCTTTCTATATGTGTGTTGCTTCAAATCCAGCAGGTATTTTCCTAGATACGGCAATCTGAAGAGGCCATTTTTAGTCATTTTGAGAAGCCCGTTAATCATATTTTAACGACCGTGCTGAATGTTTAAACGTGTAAGATACATATTTTGATGTTTATGTTCTTTTAGTTGGCACACAAATGTAATGCACGTAGTTAGTTTCATAAAAAAAGTAATAATTGCAACTCGGTGTAACACGTTTGAAGTGCAGGTAGGCAGGCCTCCTTAACTCGGGCTTCTTATGTCTACATATCGTTGTACATTCATTTCTCCGTTGCTATGTTCTAATCTCACGGTCATCGATTATTGGTGAAAAGAATTTTGTGACAACTTGTTTAAGCGCCTTACGTACACAGCTGCAGCTCTGTTTATTGCTTATTGACAGCATGTCTTTGTGCAGAGACCTCTCTTATTTGACGGTACCAAGTGAGACTGAGGTTACTGCAACACCGTACGTCTGTGATGTGCAGGTAGAACCCCCAAGACGCCGAGACATGAAAACATACAATCGTTCACCACGAAGCAAAACTGCAGATGTGCGCGTGAGAGACCTTTAAATAATGTGTTACAGAATTATTTTCATAAAGCCAGCGGCTCTATTCCCCACTACCGCTCAGCGCTGATCAATCAATTCTCCCCACTCGCCTGGAACCAATGACAACTTTTTCCAGGACAAACTAGGCAACTGTCTGAGGAGCTTACAATACCTCGAAGGAGCTCTGGCCAAGGGCCTAAATCGAACACAATGAGAACACCGGACACGATACATAATATGTAATTTATAGATGGTACTTGTATATGTTATTCATAAGTTGGACTGAATATTCTATAAAGTTATTTTACTAACGTATAAAGAGGAGAACGGGAGCTGAGTTTTTATGGTCGGACCTGTCTGGAACATTCCATTTACTGCAACAAGACGAGGGCACAAGGAAACCAGTAGGCCTAATCTCGTTCATTGAAGATTTTCTGTTTGAATTACGATACATCAAATAATTCATACTTTAACTAAATTCACCATGCTCATTAGAATACTGTTTATAAGCCCTCCAACATAGCTAAAAACTGCTTTTCCAGACTGCCGTGCTTCAAAATGTACTAACAGCAACGCATTTCTCTAGTAGGCTATTCTCTCTTCTGCCAGAGTCAAATGTACGACGATTGGGCATCAGAAACTATTCACAGAAACACGTTATTTTGGCACATTTCCTCTCAAAATTAGTAAAAAAAAAAAAAAAAAAAAAAAAAAAATATTTTGCAGGATTAAAACCTATATACTTTTTTTTGTAGATTCGCTTCTGAAAACCTGTATAGTTAATAGATAAACAGTTTTACCGTTAAATTGTGGAACATGCCGCCTCAAGGGATCACACATTATAATATAAATGTTCTTAGTACTGTCATGCTATTTCGTTCTGTGAAAAAATTAAGACGTGCGGCTTTCATAATGATCTGTAGTTATGTGCATCGCAAAAAACTTAAATTTAAAATTAAAAAACTCGACACATAAAACAATCCTTCAAACAGTAAAAAATAATACAGCAGTTTAAAATTATCGTTGGCCATCAAGTGCGTCTGGCGACCATTAAGTAAACAGAATAGATAGTTTAAATTAGCAAACTTGAAATAAAATAAGTAATTGCTTCGAAACTTTATACGTGACAATTACAAAAATTAAGCCCAAATCTTAAATTACTTTTAAATTTTGGATTGATACGTCATTTTGGGGATTTGGCCTTGTTGATTTGTTCTATTCCAGTTCAATTTTGCTATGATCAAATCTTTGTTATAATTACTACACGTGTTAAATACGTGGTTACAAGGAACAACATGACTCAATTACAGATACTACGCGCATGTACTCAAGCATTAAGTACAGGTTATCATTGCAGGACCATCGGATTCAGAGAGATATATTCTACCAAAATTCAAGTAGACTGAATACATAAAATATCAAAGACGTATACAGCAAGAAATATTTCATTAAATGCATATGAAATTCTCACACCAACTCGGTAAAAGAGTTCATAAATTTTAAACAGCTATGTATATTTTAATCACCAATGCTATGTAACTGGCTTTCAATAATAAAAAAACAACATTGAAATTAAGTCCATCCGCTTGGGAGCTACAATGCCACAAATATAACACACACAGCCACACAGTTCCACACATACACACAGTCCCACACATACACACACAAACACACACAGACAGACATAACTGTCAAACTCAAAACACTCCTCGTTTTTAGTCAGGGGTTAAACAATGTTGGCGTAACTTCCTAGTAATTTTAGTAACGTCAAATCGCTACGTTGAGAGCTACAATACATAAGTAAAACGTAAAGCAGTGGCTTGCTTTCCAATCAAACGTAAATACGTAAAATACTTAGATACTTCATAAATACAGCAGGTATACCATTAGCGTGAGTAACTTTCGCTACTTTGGGACATATAAAAACAATATTTTTCGTACACATGGTAGCCCTGAACACAGCAATTTACTCGCGAAAAAATTCCGAATAATGAATATTCACATGCCATTTAATTAATATTTACTCACAGTTGACAATATTATGGAAAATAAAAATGGTATAAAATTTTTCCCAAGTTCACCCCCTCTTACGGTACTTCTACAGCCTTGATAGTTAATAGTGAGGGTTATATCGAGGCCTTCATGAGCTATAAAGCCAGAACAATGCACAAGTAACGTTCAAATGATAACCAACCAGCTGAAGTACTGACAATAACTTCACTGCCTAAGATTGTTTGCCAAACAAGGCATATTTATATGGTTATCAATAATTATAACGCAACCTTCAACCACGCCATACAGAAGTATTCGAAATTCCTACGAATGCAAAAAAAAAAAAAAACGCAAAAATACACGCGAATCTGAAATACGTTAACATCACTACTGTTGAATGTCATGAATAATGATAAAAGCAATGTTGCATTAGTATTAACCATCTTATCTGGTGCCGAACGTACAATATTGGTCACTTGCATTCGAATTTAGTATTGGCATATCTTGCCCAACGAAAGAATTATATGCTATGACCACAGCTTACGTCTTCTCCCTTACAAAAGTAATATCTGCCCGTCACCCTTCCCTGTGAGTAAGCCTTACAGATCTACCACTCAGTTATCTGATTCCAAAGGCAGAACACCTCTATACAAATATAATTATGCTAAATACTATCTATATTCCAAGCGTAGTAAGTACGACAAAATAATATACACAATATCTATTCAAATTCAGAAAAAAATTAAAAGTTTATAAATTGTTTCGTAAGACAATAAATGAGTTGTGTCAGATTATTAATTAAATTTTAAGTTGCCAGCTCACATACAACTGCAACAATCATAACTGTGGCAATCTACTATTTGAAATATTACAGTTCGCGATGTTTAATTACAACTACATTTATTCCAGACATACTCTTTTCCATTCTCTCCTCTTGATCTTCACTTTGTAGCCATGCACTAACTTCAGCATTAACTCGAACTGCAAGCATTCCATTTCCTCGCGACTGCCACAAGGAATGATCTCGTATATTCGCAGCACACGGGACAAGGTTGTCTTCATCTGCATGTAAGAATAGTTCTTGGCAATGCAGATTCTCCGGCCAGCAGTGAACGGTACAAACGATAACTGTCGCCATCCTTCAGCGGTGGAAGTGCTGAATCGGTCTGGATCAAATTCATAAGGCCGTGATATGTACCGGGGATCCCTGTGCAATTGCAATATCGGAATAATTATAGTGGTTCCAGCAGGAAGCGTGTAGTGTGAAAGAATAACTTCATCCTGTGCTTGTCTTGCAACGATTGGTGACACTGGAAATAATCTCATGGTTTCGTTAATGACTTTCTCCAAATACACCATCTGTCTCAGGTCCTTCTGGGTGACTTCCCTGTCTACGTCATCTCCAAAAATATTCTTTAGTTCTTCCACGACCTTCATCTGTACATCTCTATGGAGTCCGAGTAACATAAGTACGATGGACATTGTCAGAGCCGTGGTGTCTATTCCACCAACCATCAAGCCTATAGTCTGGTCTCGTAACTCTTGTTTCGTTAGAATATTATAATCTTCATTGGCGTTTTTCAAGACAAAATCTAAAAAACCCACGTATTTCTTACAGTTCTCTGATAAATGTTCTTCATTACAGTTGCTCGTATCACTAATATTTACTTTTGATTGCTTTTTGTGGCCTATTATAATATCAACGTAATCCAGTAGAGGTCTGGCTAAGTTCATGAAGTTCTTGTATGCTGGTGTCATTTTCACGATGCATTCAAACCAGAACCAAGGCTTCATCACAAGACTGTAAAAACTGTTTTTGATTTCTTGAAAGTTCTTCACAGATATCATTTTCTTTTCTGCACCGACAGAACTTTCTGCACCGAATATTGTTTCTGTAATCGTGTCGAGAGAACATGCCATCATGTAGTCCTCCAAGTCGAATGCTTCCCCTCCGACATGTTTCTCAAGAACTTGAACCAGGTCATTACTCTTCTTTTCGAACGTTTTGACGTATTCTGCGAGGGTCTGTACGTTAAATGCTGGTTCCATAATTCTTCGGAGCTTCTTCCAATCTGTACTTTCAGCTGCAAACAGTGCATTCCCCATCATGAGCCTAAACAACTTGTATGGCGGAGGTTTCGATAGTGTCTTGTTGCTATTGAACACAATGTGAACGTCGCGTGGGTCAGTAACAGTGACTAACAATACAGGACCGAGCCACAGCTTCCAAGTTGAGCCGAATCTTGAACACTCATCCCTCCAATAATCCATCGCATTTGCACCAAGAGAGGACACAGTTAGAGCGTTCCCTACCAGAGGTAGCCCAGCAGGTCCTGGTATAACACTTCCCAACTTTCGGTAGCGACTGCATTGCCAACAAGCGTACAGGATCAACGTAGCTATAAGAAACACACTAAACACCACCCACGCAGCCATGCTTGAGGACTCTGATGTGACCGTGAGCAGATCCGTCGTACAAGTCAGACTCGTCACGCACGGCGAAGTATCTCACCATGTGGTTACAGCACTGCCAACAGCGGAAAACATCACTTCGCGAGTCACCAATTAGTTTGTCAGAAACATAAAAAAAGTCTTCGAAATATGTGCAATTTTCTTCGAGATAGCACTTGCATGACTACTATTCACAATAATTAGATACTATAGTGCTGTGCTGCCATTACATTTACTTATGTCGGTTAACTTATTTCTCAATCATTCGTTTTTTTTCTTCTCTCATTCGTGCCCACCTCGTGAATAAATATTATTTGCACTAGTCGTATAAACCATCTGCAGTTACGCAAATTGTCTATGTTTTTCAATACTACTTCTTAAATTTATGTAATGAAAAAAATGCACGTGTAACTGTAAATCAAGATATTAATAAAACATGTTTTAAACGTCTGTTGCTGTGGTTTAAATACATTTTTAAAATGTTTTTTCTGACCTGAAATACGATACAGTGTCGTATATGTTGATAATAAATTGTATTTAAAATGGAGCTTAATGTGCTCTTTTTTGCATATAACTATAAAAAACATAATTACATGCAAGTTTCTGTATAGCTAACATGTTACGTCTTCTTCTAACTTCGAACTACGTACCTACTTAAAAAGAAGTGGGCGGCGGGGCCAGTGCAATAAAGGAATAAATACATTTTGTCCTGATGTTGACTGTTTTCATATAGCAGTTTGTCTTAAAAGAGTTGTAGTGGCCGGAAACTTGGTGTTCGAAGGTAAAGCTGTAAACTGCTCCTCCAAGTTAGTTCCCACCAAACTCCACAGAATGGATATACGCGTGGATTAAACATTATCCGCTTAATATTTTAACAGTCTGTATCACTCATCATGCCAAATTTATCTTCGTGTCTTTATGATTCAATATTACAGTAATATTGATTTGAAAATTTAATAATAGAAGCTTTACTAACTACCTTAAAATGCATACTGCACATTATATCTGAATAAATAAGTCGTATACAACAATTTTAAAGTGTTGTAGAATTTAAAATTAGTAATTATCCTTCGCCTTGTAATTAAAACCATACAACATTTAGTGACTATTATGTTTAAAACTACACACTGAATTAAAAACTGAAATGTTTATATTAAGAAATATTTTTGGTAATTTCCCTGGCTAATCAGTTATGATACAAAAATGAGTATTTTCTGCGTTAGAGGTGATACATCCTCTTAAATACTATTTGAGTAACGAACTGCATATGAACATGTAAATAAGGCTTGCCAAGGAATCCAGCACTATTTATACTATAGTCACATTGATGTATGTGTGTCCCACCATAATTGGGGCAAGTACGTAACATGACAGCTGGGGCAGGAAAATAATTACAACGAAATATGATTATCGTGGACGGGTGATACAACTTAGGAAAGAGCTTCACATACAAGGCAAATAAATTCAAAAATTAATTTCATTTACGTAATTACTTCGGAGTTATTATATGTCCTACTGCACAAAACGAAAACATTATCTTTAGCTATTTAATTAAAAATTTGTACCTTTTTTAGTTACATAAATATATGCTTACTGGTTACTTCTGTGACACTAGCTCCTATTCAAGGCGTTGGAAGAGAATCCACGCTGTACCTTAAGTTACGTATCCATCTGCTATTCACCAATAAATTTAAGACACAAAGAAGGTAACGTAATCACAAAGTGTTCAACTGCCTACGTCCATTTCTGTTTGTTTTCACGTTTAGAATACTGGTATACAAATGAATGAAACCAAGCAGACAAAACCTTAGAATTTACATTAAAACCATCACAAAAATAAACCCTCTGGTTCTAGTAAATCTCAACCATGTTTTTGAATTTGTCGTACAGTACCACAAACTTGAAACTGCATTTTGATTGTACACTCCTTTTAAAGTGTAAAAGCTTAAAATGCCAAATTTTTTCTTATCTCTATGCGTGTTGCACAATTTTCAACGCAACTTTCTGGCAGAGAAAACTCGTCACCAACGCCACTTGCGAGTACTTTATAAATTTAAATGACTTGGTGGCTGTTAATTCATCTATTCCTGACGTCAGTTTTAAACCGAAATTGCGTGACGAATATGAACAATGTCAAAAAGTAAACCTGAAACTTCATCACACGCCCGCATATGTTTGAGTCACTAACTAGTATGAGGCTCGTAAAGTTTTGATTAACTTACAAGTTAGACCTAAGACTTAAACAATAAAAAATCAGACAATTAGACTTTTCTTTGAAAAAGCGTTTTGAAAATGAGGTTTAAAACTTTTTCCCGGCTGCAATAACGTTATTTTTCCCTCTCAAGGCAGTATCAGTATTGGTATCGGCAATAACGGACAGTGCATGAAAATCATGTTGGCGCACCTACATTTACAGTAGCGTCAGAACTACACAAACTGTTTAAATGTCTAACTTCGTGCATTGTACCGACGAGATATTTATTTCACTCACACACTTTTTTTTTAACACACACAAATTCAGCCAGAAACAAAGTGTTAGTTACGGTAACGTGAACGGTTTAAGGTACGGCACTTGATATTTATAGTGAACGCTCACCATCGTCTGCGCAGTGCAGCGGGACAAATCAAGTATGCATGTACGCAGTGTTGCCTGCGCGCTAGGCTCTGTATCACCACACCCAAACTTCACATGCGTTTTGCACGAAAACTATGCTTCCTAGACAATCGTTACAAGAAGACATATTTTACTATTTTGGTCACATCACCTAATAATTCACTTTTAAATATCAGATTATCCAGACGCTAAAAAAGTTGTCAGCCATTTAAAGGTGGCCATCATTTTTATTTTCGTAAGGGTTGAAGGTATCAACTGGCTTTTACTGTTTGTTTGTCGGTCGTAAGGTCATGAGTTAATATCATTGAGTTTTGTCTGTTTACGTCGATCAGTATTCGGTTTGTGGGTAAGTTATAGTTTTAAAATTTGATTTTCAAAGGCGAATTACTCTCTTGGAGGGTCTGATGCCATAGTGAACCAAGTCCAGTTTTTCTTCCTAAAGCGAGAAGTTGTTTTCATTTATCCTAAATCAGACGTATAAACGACTAAATAAACACGATCAAAGAATGTAATAAGGACTACTTTATGTACATTACTACTGAATTTCATGGTTCATGTCTGAATTTTAAACTTATTTTTCCAAGCATTTAAGAAAAAAATACCTGGTTCGTATGACATCAGACCCTCCGTATTACTGTTATTTAAAATGTGTGAATTAATTACCTGCCGGAGTTTGTCGGTGATTTTTGTGAACAAACTGTATGTATGTATGTATGTATGTATGTATGTATGTATGTATGTATATGTGTATTTGTATGGGTGTGTATGTGTGTGTATGTATGTGTGTATGTATGTGTGTATGAATGAATGTGTGTATGTATGTATACATATATGCATGTATGTATGCATGTATGTAGTATGCATGTCTGTATGCATGTATGTATGCATGTATGTAGTATGCATGTCTGTATGCATATATGCATGTATGTAGTATGCATGTCTGTATGCATATATGCATGTATGTAGTATGCATGTATGTATGCATATATGCATGTATGTAGTATGCATGTATGTATTCATGTATGCATACATACACATAACACACACATACATACATAATGTAGGTTTAACTCCTGGTCACCAACGAGGTCATTAGAGACTGTGACATACAACTTGGCATAGTGACAGAACTGGGAAAGTAAATCGACCGCGGCCTTTGCTAAAGGTGCGGTCTACCGCAATTTTCCTCAACATTTTTTTATTTTTTATTTGTACCATATATTTTTTTCTTATTTTAGACACAAAATGTGACTAAATTTGGCTCGTATGAAATTTTTTCCCTCTCATAGTTTTCGCGTAATGGTTTGTTAAAATCATATTTTGCATGTTTCTGTTTTAAGGACTACACTAAAACCAATTTGTATACCAAACTCAAAAAAATCACAGTGGATAATTGCAAGCTACAATGTCATACTCATAAAAGTAAAGAATTATTTATATTTAAAAAATGCTGATACTGAAAAAAAATTTAAAAATTGAATAATTTTTTTAAATACAAATAATTTTTATTCTTTATTTTTATGAGCAACACATTGTAGCCTACAATGTCTTTATCCACGGTGATTTTTTTGAAACATGCAAAGTATAACTTTAACAAGCCATTACGCGAAAACTATGAGAGATAAATAATTTCATAAGAGCCAAAATTAGTCATATTTTGTGGCTAAAATAAGAAAAAAATATCTGGTACAAATAAAAAATAAAAAATGTTGATGACGAACCATCACAGTATTCGCTTGGAGCGATTTCGGGCAACCGTGGAAGACCGAAACAGAAGGATGGCCGGAGCAGGAAGTCGAAAAGAGGTTCTCCGGAATGCGATTCCAACGTGCTGTCATAATGCCACCTCGCCCGGTATGTACAAATTGTGTTACGTAATAATAATAAGTTAAATGTTGCAAATTATGTAAACGTAATGTTAGCGACGGCTATGGTTTTTTAATCTCATGCAGCCGGAGTTAATAAAATAGGATAAGATAACAAGCATTTGGTGGATCGATTTTAATGTGACACAAATTAAGTGTTTTATTAACTAACTAGCTTTGAAGTACCTATTTCTGGTGGATTCACAATTGCGTGGCGGACGCGACGCGAAGTGCCAGATGCGACACTAAAAATTCTCGTTCTTGTGAACACTGTTTCGTCTGCCGCTCGACACAGACTACAAAAAATTTTAATGTACAGTACATAGTTTGCCACTACATACTAATAACCTCTTGTACGACAGCCACGAATGTTCTACAGTTTTAATCATTGTCCCCCTTCATTCTTATTATATTTTTATACACACTTGCAATCCCAAATGTGAAAATAAAGACGCAATTACTCATTTGCTTAAAAAGGTAATGATTTACTTATAATACTAGCAAACAAAAGTGTTTCGACAGTGTTGGTAAAACATTTGGCCACTATATTGTGCTGAAGTCCACGGGGAAGATTACGCCAGATTCAAGAACACTGGTTAGCAATCATTACACCAGAGACTTATTTTAAATTCATAGCACCAAAGAAAAAAAAATTGTTGCTTGTTTTCGTGTGTAGGCCCATTGTCTCCTGACAAAAGTGATTTCTACCTAAGGCAAAGGATTTTTTTTTAATTGAGAAACTAGACCTATAGGTTTTTACACAAATGAAAACTTTAGCATTTTATTTTAACATTTGTCTTTACAGTAGCTTTCAATACATGGCTCTTTATGGAGTCGTACAAAATAGCGTCAAGCAGCCTAAAGACAAAGTCAATATGGCCGTTCTTTAATAAACCAATTCAGTATGTACGTTTAAACAAAAAATGTTTATTTCTGAGTATCGTTTTGTTCTCCAGTATTGGGATTACGTTAAACAGTAACAGGTCCGTCTTAAATGCACTCGAAAAACCTGGCAAATAGCGTCGGAGAAGTATTCGTAAATGGGCATTAATTTGCGTCAAATACGGCATCGCTTTGGTTGTGAAAATTATTATAATGAACGAAATATATATTAATTATTGGGCAATTTTTTAAATATTTACGTGATATGCTTTTATGACAAATTTACAATTATTTATATTATATTATTTCCGTTAAAAAAAAACAGATTTTCAATCGTTTTTCAACCATCGTTACTTTAACTTTACGTTTGTATTGTTTATTGACGAAATACAAACAGTAACGTAAGTCGTATTAAAGTATTCAATTGTGTACACGATGTTCTGTATAATGGTGTGCCCGTGCGCATTATATAAACATCTCTCTCTAATCTTGTGATTTCACTCTGTACCCAGATTGCTCGAAATTGCCTATTTAAATTGATACAAATCCGTGCTTTTCACGTCAATGATGATTTTTAAAGAAACCATGACGTGCAAACTGATCGGGTCTCTCTGGAAATAAACTTAAATAGATACTTCACGTGTTCATATTACTAACAACTGTTCATTTACATATGAAATAACTTTTATTAGTTGTTAAATATGTGCCTATGCCCGCGCAAGCAAGACGACTTCGGTTCGCTCTGCTATACTCGCATGAAAGTTTAAGTAATGAACTTAGTATGTTGTTCAACACAATACAATATACTACAATTTGCAAAATATGGTCTTCAAAAATTCTTCCATGCTCATCCATAAAACGTGTTCTGCGAATCAGCTGCTTGCTTGCCATCTAAATAAATAATGTTTGTGCAGTGTGTGGTCAAGTGTATGTGTGTGTTTCTTTTTATTTATTTTTTAACCCCCGACGCTAAGGGTGTATCTGTGTATCTGTGTGTGGCATCGTAGCTCCTAAACGAATGGACCGATTTTGATGCGGTTTTGTTAGGGTTTGAAAGCTGACGTGATCGAGATGGTACTTAGCTATGATTCAAGGAAATCTGTTCAGTTTTTAATTATTTATGCCAGGAAATGTTGTTTAGCAACAATGCACTGAATGCAGCTACATGATCATTGTTGTCCTTTTCATTGGCCTTTTAACTTTATTAAAAGTACCTATTAATATTTCGATGAAGAGCGTTGTCACGTTGGGGGACTGCTAATTAAATTAATATAAAATATTACAAATAAAAAGAACATTGATAATGATAACAGTATGGATTATACGACTTACTCTATGTAAGTAACGTTGGCGTCTCTAGAGTATTTGTTGGCATGTAACAAAACAACAATATCAAATCGTTGCCAGTTACCGCGCATCGCGCGCGGCTATCAAGGGAACGCCTCTTATATAATTGGTACAATATCGAAACCCTTCATGAACTTAGCAGACCTTGTAAGATTGATGTACAAAACTAAGTTCATACGTACAATTTGAAACTAGTAGGTATTTTCTATTTTTTATACATATGTATAACTAATTATACTTCTTCATACAGCGGTCCCCTGACTGGACGACGTTGATCATCAAAATATCAATTAGGCACTTTCAATAAAGTTAGAAGGCCAAGAGATAAATTTAATTTTTTTTAACTATTTAGAGTTTTTTATGTCGGGGATTACTAAAATTTTAATTATACTTTTATTACATTTACAGGTAGTAACTAATTGCAAAACATTTTACATGTTATGAAAGTCAATAGTTCAGTGAAAAAATGATAATGTTTTAGGTTATATTATTTGGTAAATATTTCAAAAGTAACGTACACGATCAGGTAATGGTGGTCAAACCTACAATTGGCATACTGTAGTTAGGATATGAACAAAGGTAAGTAATATGTAAACGTGTACCAAACCACTCTGTTATAAGGTGTTTAATTATTTTTCTTAACAATAGTGCAGCAACTACAATTGGACCGCTGTGAACCAACCCTCAGTCCTCACAACACAAAAATTGAGACATTTGCAGTTAAAGTTAAATGTCGATAAACAATCGCCAACAGGGGTTTCAATGTCAGTATTCATTTCTGCAGTTGCTATAGTGTACATATTTTGTATAATATGTTGATAAATAGTCACTTAAAATGAATTACTATCTGTTGGTTTCTCTCTGCAGAACGGTATTATGTATAGTTTGATATAATATGTTATGATCCAAGTTGCACAGTCATAATAACATATTAAAATAAATATCACATATTACAAAACAGGATGAAATTCTTTTTGTAAGACAAAATTTTAATGAGATTTGGCCTACGTTAATTAAAAAACAAATCGTTTAATTTACCTATACTAATCATGTAGCCATTAGGATACCAGGTTGAACACGTAGTCTTAACGAAATAATGATATAATAACTAAAACAAAAGCATTTAAATGTTGATATCCAGATTCTACCGAAAGATTGAGAAAAGTCTCATAAACAAATTATACGTGAACCACTATTCCGCAGCAAAATATGGAATCTCTGAAAAGCCATCGACCGACGTCAACTTGCACACGTTCAGCTCCAACAAAGCTCTTATAAAAGTCTGGCATCATTGTGTATTATGGGCATTACAGATTCTATATCTCGTAGCTTTGGAATGGTTATAGTTTTGCCGTTTTGCCACTTAGTGACAAGTTTATCATGGAAACCTGTTAAATGTAGGTCACTTTGACGTTTCTTTGCGTCAATTTCCGAGTACTTACATTCAAAGTCTTTCCTCGCGAAAGCAGAAAAAGGCTTGCTCTTCTCTAGTATTATTTCTCTGGCTTGTAACCAAAACACATTTTCTTTAATGACATCGAACCTAGTAACATGGTTCCTTTCTGCAGAATGTCAAATGAGCCATTTAACATTCAGTATTCTTTACAACTATATATACATAGCATCCATTCATATGTTCGTACTTATCAACATAATTTAGAATGGACTTTAATGCTTCAGTTGACATGGTTAACACATTTTATTCAACTTTTGTGGGTTGGTTCTTTTCTGCAGAAAGCGGTCCAATTAAGCTGCGGTTCAACCTGTCGAACCAAATGTGTTTTCTAAGCCGATACCGAACATTGTTGTCATTGTCTAGATGCATGTTCAGGAGAAATTTTACAGCAAAGTCACGGGTTTTTGAGTCTTTATGGTTATTACACTATGATGCAGATATAATGTTAGTGGCTTGCCTAACTTCTATATTTAGTTCAGCATTTTAAAACATACTCGATTTCAATTCACGAAAATTTAGCTGTTGACAATAATAATAGTAATTATTATTATTTCATTTGCAATTGAGCAACCGCACGGTGGCAAGCTATAACCTCTTCCTCAAACACCTACCAAACCCCTCCTAAACTTTCCAACCCCCTTCACCGTTACCTACCTACTTCTTCGACAGAAAATTCCACACCACTCCTTCAACGACCTCGTAAGCATAGACTATGTACCCCGATCTGTTTTGCTCCTCAATATCTTAATCTTCCCACTATTATTCCCTCTTTCTCTATACTCTGCCTTAGTTAACAGGCAGCCTAATTTACCCCACCCTCTCCCTCTCCATTCATCCTCTTGTACATCCTGATCAATCTTTCCTACATTCTCCTTAACTGAACCCCTCATTATACTGTAATTGAATCTGATGTGTGGTATTTAGAAGTCTTCTAAGGCCTTCAGTAAATATGACTTTTAAAAAATTGTTTTATGATAAAGTTCAAAATGTACACCTCCTTTCTGTGCATGGAACTACAATACAAACAATATTAAAAGCCTACTACAAACCCGTGCCTATCTGGGATCAAGAAGGTGTTTGAAGGTGTTTGAAGGTGATGATGCTCACATGAGATCTACAGATTTTTGGAAACTATCACAGGAAAACCAAGAAAGAGCAATATAAAAATATTTTGCCTAATTTTTGAGGAAACATCTTACAAGAGCACAGTATTTTAGTTGGAATATGTGTGATAACTTACTGATGCACCTTAGACTTATGTGAAAAATATTAAGTCTAAGGACTGTATAATTTTATAAAATATTTGCTTAAGATGTTGACTAAAAGTGTTAAAAGAGTGACATTTTTTTCTCTACTAACATGTAAAACATGCAATTAAAAAAAAAACCTTATGCAGTGTTAATTAGGTGGTTCCCAATTCTTGTAAAACATCGTCTTCAATTTTAATAAATTTAAGTAAAAACGGAATCAACTTGTTAATGTGGAGAAAAAAGCTCTGTGTCGTTGAAATGTCAGATGTTTGTTCAAATTACCCCAACACATTCTTTGAAAGATTATTAACTTAACATTACCAAAATAGCCCACATTGTTTGACAGACTAACTTTTTGAAAGGTTGGGTATTTAAACTACTTGAGTTTAAATTTATCAGAACATAATATCACATTATATTCAGCTCCTGGACTTTAACCTTACCTGACTTTACAATTTGTCCCCAATTGTGTGATTAGGCCTACTGATGAACGAAATTTGTGGAACGTCAATTGTCACAAACTTAAAGCAGGGAAGCAACAAACCTAGGATGATTGTCACTATAGATTATTCTTATTTATTTATTTATTTATTTTATAACGTACAAATTCAGCCTCAGGCTGGTTTACAATTGGTACGTAGTTAAACTATTCACACTAATGAACAAATATTAATTATGAATATTACAATATTATTACAAAAGAATTGCATTAAACTTATGATTGTAAGCATTACAAGGTTTTAAAGTATAATTGTAACATTACATTGAACAAATAATTACTAAAATGGCAATATTTTGAGTAAAACAGACAAATACTAAACTAAAACGTAAGGGGGAAAAAATATATATAAAAATAAAAATGTCAAGAAAAAAAATTGTATGGGCTTTTGTAATCATTGTTTATTGTAACTGGTTCTGTAGCAGAAAGGACTTATATTTCTCCCTGAAAGTGTGGTGCGAAAGATTTCTTAAATCTCCCGGTAGGTCATTCCAAGCCTTGCTGGCCATGTACGTGAACGAATGTTTGTAAATGGACTTGGAA